>CM065384.1:16007500-16072500 GCA_033060915.1 Euryodendron excelsum | reverse complement strand
TCAGAATTGAAATTTTAAATTTATATAATTCAAACACAACTTAAAGGTTATTTATCTATTATCCATGTTCTCCCATGTTAGTAACATAACAATCAAAAACATAAAAGATAATAATCATTCACAAACAAGATATAATTAAGATCATGGCTATTATGGTCAAGAAGTCACTCCCAAGTGATGAAGAGTTCAACCGAACCATGACATCACTAAGAATCTTTATTTACCACTTAGTTGACACATGAGGGTTCGGAGGTAGTGCCCCTGATGACGGGAATTGACTTGCCCGATCAGGTCGCAGGGGCCCGAGGACAGCGCCACAAGCAGGGGCTCAGGGACAACGCCACCGCATCATGTTCTTAGGTATTTTCCTCACATCTTTAGGGTTTTCCCAGTTTTCTACCCTAGTTCTTGCATTGTTATTGTTCTTCCATCTTGTTCAATTACAACAAATCGTATTCTCCATAACAGTGGAGTTACAAAATACAAGAAATCAAAATCTCCATAACAGTGGAGTTCCATAATACAAGAAATCAAAATCTCTAAAACAGTAGAGTTCTAGAATACAAGAAATCAAAATATCCAAAACAGTGGAGTTCCCCTGCTTTGAAAAATAATTATTATATATGATTCTATGCCTCCTAAAACCAGAGTTTACAATCTAAAAATCATGTAAAAAAAACACAATCACACAACATACATTCATGTGGCCATAATAAACTAGGCAGAACGCTGCAAAATAGAGGCTAGCACAAACGTACGTTCTACCCTAATCATGCATGGAATCAATTTTCAGAGAATATGGTAGGTATTATATGTACACAGTATCAACCAAGGCTCTGATACTAATTATTGGGGACTGTGGAATTTTTTACGACTTGGCTATAGTGCATACGCATAATACTAAAAAATCTTATCTGATTAGCAGAAACTAATCTACGTGATTAGAATCATACATTTGAAATCTCTCTGGTATGATCCCGAATAGTAGCAGGTATGAACTTCGAAATTCTTCTACTTTGATTTTGAACAGCAACCAACAACAACAAGCACGAATCAATTGCTCCAACTCAACCTTCGAACTTCTGTTGTATCCCTCGTATATGCCTTACTCCAGAGAAAGTGGGCTCACAACTGCTAAGATTTCTCTTCCTCACAAAAAACATGTATCTCTCAATTATGAGCAAGTGTAACCTTAGCTGCTCATAGGATGCGTATATATAAAGATTATAGCAGGGACTATAGGATAAGTATGATTAGGGTTTTCTATCCAAATAAGAATTCCTAATCTAACCAGGATTAATATCTGTTTACGTGAATTATAATTTATACCACTAATGAATTATAATTGCACTCCCTGTCGTACTAGGAATTATATTCCAAACTCTACATTATTAAATGCTTATTTATCTCCCTACATTAAGATCACAGATACCCGTCTATTAAATTAAATTACTGATAATTAAATTTAATAGACTTATTTAATTCCTTGAAACATTCCACTTAATTTATTTGATATATCTAATTCATAATGCACCTACAGAGTTTGACATAATCAAAATTTATAACCTTCCTCAAAGGGGTATCATTATTTCTTATATTGGGACGTGGATTCCATCAGTAATTAATTTTCACCATACATGTAATATTATTGTCCAACTCACTGAGTTTATTAATCCACAAAGAATTTCACTCTTCTGTTAATCAAAACAATAAACATTAAATGCAGTGTCTATATATTATATTATGATTAAGAGTATAAGTACTCATAATAATCATGAGCCATTAATTATTTTATATAATCAGTATAAAAATAATTACCTCAACACGATTTTGTTCAATACACACAAAGTGCACTGGTGTAACGAGCTAGAAATATACCGTTTTTTATAGTCAAGACAGACCTATTAAAACCTTGTGCTACAGTCTTACTAAAGATGCGTCTAGTTCCATCTAAGACTGTGAATGATAAGCTTATATTCCATAAGAACAAATAATCTGATCTGTCGTGTGTAAGTTGTACTTTACACACTAAATCATCTAGTATATAGAATAAGAGACACACATGCACAATTATTAAATAAATAATGCAAGGCAAACATTTCTCACACTGATTCTCATTAAAATGGAATAATTAATTTATTAATAAATGCTAAAGTCATAACCCAAAGCATGTCTTTTGGTATAAATCCCTAACACTTAGCTTGGTTAATGAAGATTCCTTCCTTTAATTGTTTGATTTAAAGTCCAAGAAAATAGTTAAGTTCTCCTATCATGCTTATTTCAAACTCACTCTGTATACCCTTAGTAAATTTCTTGCAAAACTTCTCATTAATAGAACCAAATATAATAACATTCACATAGATTTGCCCAATAAGCATATCATGGTCTCTAATCTTTATAAAAAGTGTGGTATCAACCTTTCCTCTTGTAAAATCATTTTCAATCAAAAATTTGTTCAACCTTTCATACCAAGCCCTTGGGGCCTGTTTCAAATCATAAAGTATTTTTGTAAGTTTAAGAACATGATTTGGAAATTTTAGATTTTCAAAATCAAGAGTTTGCTCCACATATACTTCTTCTGAAATAAAGCCATTTAAAAATGCACTTTTTACATTCATTTCATAAAACTTGAAATTTTTGACACATGCAAAAGCAAGAACATTCTAATAGTTTATAATCTAGCTACAGGTGCATAAGTATCATCAAAATCAATTCATTCTTCTAGACTATAGCATTGGGCTACAAGTCTGGCCTTGTTTCTAACTATAGTTTTAGATTCTTCTATTTTGTTTCTAAATATCCATTTGGTTCTAATAACTGGATGATCTACAGGTCCAGGAAAAAGGTTCCAAATCTCATTTCTCTCAAATTGGTTTAACTCTTCTTGCATGACCATTATCCAAAACTCACCATTTTCAACATCTTAACAACATTTTGGTTCAATTTGTGAAAGAAAATCAAGATGATTACACACATTTCTAAGATATGACCTTGTTTTTATCCCTTGTGATGGATCACCTAGTTGCTCTATTGAATGGTTGTGGATAAACTTTTATTCCTTTGGCAGCCCTTCATTCACATTTTATTGGCTTGAAAGAATATCTTGCTCATCTTTCTCCTTTTGTGTGGCTTCACTTATGTTTTGATTGATGTTGAGATTGTCCAAGCTTTACTCCACATCATATATATCATTACTCACAACTTTTATTGGCAAGAAGGTCATTTCATCAAAGGTAACATGTACTAATTCTTCAACAACTAAGGTTCTTTTATTGAAAACTCTATAGGCCTTGCTATGAGTGGAATATCCAAGAAAGACACCTTCATCAGATTTAGCATTAAACTTACTAAGGTTGTCTTTATTGTTATTCAACACAAAACACTTGCATCCAAAAGCTTTAAAGTATGAAACATTTGGCTTCTTGTCTTTTCAAAACTCATATGAGGTTTTATTTAAAGATTTTCTAGTCAAAACTTTATTTAAAACATAACAAGCTGTGTTAACAACTTCTGCCCAAAAATATTGTAGCAAATTGTTTTCACAAAGCATGGTTCTTTCCATCTCTTCCAAAGTCCCATTTTTTCTTTCAACAATTCCATTCTGTTGAGGAGTTCTAGGTGTAGAAAAATTGTGTTTAAAATCATTTTCATCACAATAAACTTCAAAAGGTTTGCAATCAAACTCACCTCCATGGTCAGTTCTTATTGCTGTGATTATAAATCTCCTTTCATTTTAAACCTTTTTGCAAAATTTTGTGAAGACAATTGTTTTATCCTTGTGAGTAAGAAAGAATGTCTAAGTGAACCTTGAGTAATCATCAATAATAACTAGAGCATATTGCTTACCACCTAGACTTAGAGTCCTAGTTGGTCCAAAAAGATCTATATGCAGCAATTAAAGTGGCCTAGTTGTAAAAATTAGATTTTTGGATTTACAAGAGACTCTTGTTTGCTTCCCTATTTGACAAGCATAACAGACCTTATTCTTTTTAAATTTGAGTTTAGGGACTTCATTGACTAAATCATTTTTGAAAATCTTTGAAAGAATACTCATATTAATATGGCCAAGTCTCATATGTCACAACCAATTATCTTCACTGTTCACAGCTGCAAGGCATTTTATTTTACAAGAAGATAAGTTATTTAAATTAAAAATATATATATTGCCTTGTCTGTAACCAATCAATATGGTTTTATTATTTTACAATTTTGCAACATTTATCACACAATTGACTAATGCTTAAAAGGTTGTGTTTAAGGCCTTTAACAAGTAAAACATTTTCAATAGAGGTTGAAAAATCCTTACCAATACTACGTATACCAATGATCTTACCTTTGCTATTGTCTCTAAAAGTGACCAAGCCTCCATCCTTTGGTGTGAGATATGTAAATTGAGTTTCATCACCAGTCATGTGTCTTGATTATCTACTATCCAAGTACTAATGATCCTTCTTGGATTTTGTTTAAAGATATACCTTTAAAAAGAGCAACTCAACCTTTGACCTTTGGTATTCAAATCATCTTGGGTCCTTGGGGGTTAGAGTCTTCAATGGCCCTTTTGGGACCCAAGCCTTCTTGGCAGCGTGAGATTTTTGCATAATATAGCATTGACTAGCAAGACAACCTTTATTTTGGCAATAAAAACAGGTAATCTAAGTTTTTCTTGCAAGTGTTTTAAATCTGTTTTTAGAAGACTTCCTCTTTTTAAAAGGATTGTATCTAGTCCCTGTTTTATCTAATGAGCATATTTGTTTTCCATGCATGGCATCTAATTTTTCCTTCCCATTAACACATTTTGCAAGAGATTTTTTTAAATCTTCTACTTTTTCTCACAAAACAGAGTTCTCCTTTTTTAAAAGCTCATTTGCATTTTGTAAATCCTCATATTCCTTAGTAAGAGTGGATACCATCTTTTTGAGAATTATGTTTTTAATGTCAATTTTTTTAAATTCAGCAAGAAGATCATTAAAAACATCTTGTAACTCATTAAACGAAAAAATAGATAGTTTAGATGATGATACCTCAGATTCATTTTCTTGTGCCATGAGATATAGGTTTGCAACTTCTTGAGGTTCAGCATCTTCATCTGAGCTGGAACTTTCATCTTCACTCCATGTGGCAGCTAGAGCCCTTTTCCCTTTGCCTTTCTTTCCCTTCTTTTTTAGCATGGGACACTCAGCTTTTGTGTGTCTTGACTTCTTACATTCAAAACATATGATAATTGAATCTTTATTGCTGGATTCATTTTTTGGCTCAAGCTTCCTTCCACCTTTTCATTTTTTTCTCATAAATCTTTTAAATTTTCTTATAATGAGGGCAAGATCTTCCTTATCATCACCTTCACTTTAGATTCATTCTCTTGTATGGTGGATTTGAATGCAACAGATTTCTTTATCTTATCTTTCTCCTCTTAAGCATTTTACTTTTAGTTCAGCTCATAGGTCATGAGAGAACTAAGCAACTCCTCAAGTGGTAAGATGTTAAGGTCTTTGGCTTCTTGTATAGCTGTTACCTTGGGTTCCCATGCCTGTGGCAAAGATCTAAGGATTTTTCTTACCTATTCACTGTTAGGATAAACTCTACCAAGAGATTTTAAGCCATTAATAATGTTAGTAAATCTAGTGAACATTTCAGTAATGGACTTATCAATTTTCATTCTAAATAGTTCATAGTTGTGCAGAAGAATGTTAATCTTGAACTCTTTGACTTGATTGGTCCCTTCATGAGTCACCTCAAGTCTATCCCAAATTTCTTTGGTTGATTCACAAGTAAAAATTCTATTGAATTCATTGGGATCTAAAGCACAATATAAAATGTTCATAGCCTTAGCATTGGACTGCAAAAGTGTCAAGTCATCCCACTCACTTTCAGGTTTGAGGATTTCTACTCTTTCAATGGTCTTGGCAGGAATCTTAGGACCATTCACAATAATTCTCCATAATTCATAATTAATAGATTGAATATATATTCTCATTATATTTTCTTCCAATAATTATAATTACTCTCATTGAACATGGGAGGTCTATTAGTAGATTGACCCTCACCCAAAGAGCTTCCAATCATGGTTGCCATAGATCAACTCTAAAGATATTAAGCCTTTGAAATAAAGCACTTGCTTTGATACCAATTGTTGCCCCAAATATGTAACCCAAGAGAGGGATGAATTGGGTTTTTCAAAATTATTCACACAATAATGCAATCTAAAAGCTAATAACCCAAAGGAACTGTAAATCAAATAATATAAGTGCAATGCAAGCAAGTAATGAGATGCTAGAAGAAAAAACATAGCATAAAAATAAACACCAGATTTATTGAGGTTCAGTCACAACGTGTGACCTACGTCCTTACTCCCAAGACCCCCTTGAAAGCTCTTCCACTATGCAAAAGTCCTTTACACAGTAAGTGCTAGTTGCCAAGTGCCCAACTCACTCCTTACAAGAGCTATTTCCAAGCTCTTAAACCCTCCAAGTGATTTTGTCCAAGTTTCACTCAAACTTGCAAGTGTTTTTAATAAGAACACTTAAACTCACATGTTTACAAACCCTCTCAAGTGAAATATACAAAGATATGCAATGGGTAACTCTCTCAAAGAGTGTAGAAGCAAGTGAAAGTGTAGTTAGTAACCAACAAAGAGAATTTCTCAGTTTAGTATAGAGAATCAACAATTAAGATGTTGTTTAGCTCATAAATCTTTAGGTTCTCTTATACAAATGTTATGGAGATCTTGTATGTATGGCCTTGAATTGATTATAGCCGTTGATGGTGGTTGTGGGTGCATTTAATGCAAAATCACGATGATAGGCCGTTTGAAAAACTTGTCGTTACAGTCAAGGAGTCGACTCTTTTGCTGAAGGGGTTGACCTTTTTTGCTCTGGCTCCAGTGTCCTCAACTCTTTATCCAAATGTGTCAACTCTTCTGCTTGAATGGGTCGACTCTTCTTGACTTTTGGCAGGCTTCACCAAAATACTATCTGAATGAGTCAGTTCCTGAAGAACAAGGAGTCGACTCTTTTAGCTTTTGACCAAACTTCATCAAGACTCTGTCTGAATGTGTCAACCCTTGAGAAACGAGGAGTCAACCCTTATTGGACCTTCTTCAAGACTTTGCATTCTAGACCAATATGTCGACTCCTAACCTAGAGGGGTCGACTCTTTTTTTGTGCAGACTCTGGTCCATGGCCTTTGTCTCAATGTGTCAACTCCTGAGTTAAAGGGGTCGACTCCTTTTTCAACTTATACCTTCACTTTTTATAAGTCTTCTTCAATGTTCTTTAAACTCTTCAAGCTCTTGATGGATCATCCAATTAAGTCTTCTAAGATTTGAAATGACTTCTTCATAGCATATTGATATTCAAGAACACCTTCAATCTCTTTAAGATGGAATTAATCCACTTTGATTACTTGTAAGGTTCCTTAATCAACATCACTTCTTCCATTTCTTTAAGTCTTCATCAATTTCTTCGGTAGAACTTTCAAGTCTTGTGATCTTCCTTCCAACTGATCTACCCTTCATCCAAGACAACTTTGAAGTCTTCAAGATAAGCTTCTTTGTCTTGTGTAGAACATCAAAATGAGGTTATATAACTATGCGACTGCTGAATGTGTCAACCCATCATACTCATTGTCTCTAATCCTTCTTGACAAGTTTCTCACCATACAAGTTCTTCAATATTTTCTAATGAGTTGCTTCAAGTCATGATCTAATTGAGATTAGAGATGAAATGTAATCTACACACTAAATAGGGTCATTAGATTACTAACACAATATTTTGTGATTATCAAAATTAAGGTATGGAGTCAACAATAGTGATCCAATTTCATTATGCAGAAGTAAAAAAATCATTTGGACTTGGTGTCGGTTTAAGTTCCTGTTATCTCAATCTTAAATTTCTTTCCCTTTCTTTTTGATCTGATTTGGTAACTATTGTCACTTGTGTCCAAAGAAAAATATTGTTTCAATCATTTTGAAAGGAAAGTGACTCTTAGAGGAGCCAACCAATGTTCCCTATAGCAAGAAGATGACTTGGGAGAGGCTGTTATACTAGTGAATTGGACCTTTCAACCGGCCTCCAAACTCAAAAGTTTCCTTGGAGTCAGACAGAAATTGCCGATCTTTCTCCAATGGCATGAATGTTTTCCGACTTTGGTTAATCTAAAAATTTTTGAAGAGTTAGAATTGGAAGATATCTTTTGTGTATAAATTTTGTCTCTGCTCATGGGTGGATCTTATGGTCAAGTTCCCTTATCACTTTCACTTGAGGGCTAATGGTCTGCCTGGTTGCAATTGCAAGAGTAATTTATATTTAGTTTTCTTGTGCTGAGTGAAGCTAGTTACTAGTAAGGTATAACCCAAAGAGATGACGAAAAGGAAAGAAAAGGGTTGCGTAAGCACCCCATTTTTGCCCGCTCGGCAATCTCCGGCCCAACCGGATTCGGTTTCCAACATCACAACACATGCAGGCTCAAGATGAGCCTTTCAATCTCCAATCCAACCAGCTAGTCGCTTCTCGGGTCCACGAGGATTCGCTGAAGCCTTAAGCACCATTGTTCCAGGTAGTTTTCCGAACCAGGCGGTCTCGGAAACCAACGCCATCCAGGTAGCTTCCCGGGATCGAGCGATCTCGAGGACCAACATCTCATCAAAGATTCCAGACGGTTCACTTCTGGCGCCTACTAGCTCGCAGATGTAGAATGTCCATCATTCGGTAGTTCTCCGGGACTAGGCGTTCTCGGAGACTAACACCACCCTTCTAGGTAGCTTTCTGGGACTAGGCGTTCTCAAGAACCAACACCACCCTACAGGTAGCTCTCTAAGACCAGGCGTTCTTAGAGACCAACACCGCACAGGTAATTTTCTGAGACCGGGCGGTCTCGGGAACCAACACCTAGGTCAACACCGGTGCCTGCTAGCCCGACTTGGTGAAAAATGACCAA
Organism: Euryodendron excelsum; assembly: GCA_033060915.1. Classification (NCBI taxonomy): domain Eukaryota; kingdom Viridiplantae; phylum Streptophyta; class Magnoliopsida; order Ericales; family Pentaphylacaceae; genus Euryodendron; species Euryodendron excelsum. Next base: position 16,063,566 of record CM065384.1, on the reverse strand, counting down.
ACCTGCCTTTTTGGGCCTCCAGGCACGTTTTGAGAAAGTTCAAAATCCCTTAAAATGATAAGTCCATCCTTCCAAATGTTGTCCAACCATCAGGCGTCCCCCGCACGCCATTTGGTCCAAATCCGGTCCTATTCCGGCCCACTCTAGTCAAAATGATCGTTTTGCCCCCGAACGACTCAGCATGGCACAAACCCCGCTGAATGACAACGGACTCTCTCAAAACCATCCCTGAATAGCCCTACATGCCTAACATAATATACCAGACCATTCCTGACCATTTCTAGCCAACTCCGGTCAAAATGACCGTTTTGCCCCTGGAAGCCCAAAAATGCCCCAAAACAACACCGGCCTTGGGATTTCGAGCGAGGGTTTCACCACTCACCCTTGTTTAACCCAAGGAACACCTTACGACACTAAACTCACACGACTTGATAAAAGTTCCCTGGAGTGTCTCGTAGACGCTCCGCCTAAATTGTCTTTTCTCCCGATCCCTAGTTATAACGCACCGTCAACCAACTTGAGAAATGCGTACATCAAGGAATTCTCAAACACTCGTCCATAGATCTTTCCATCGATATAGTTCGATCGAATAGATCACTCCCCGAAGCCCTCCATCGTACGGTGTGCAAACCATGACTTTCAGCAACCCCTGGAGCGTCTCACAGACGCTCCGCCAAGGTTGATTTTTTCTTCAATTCCCTAATCAAAATGCACCGTCAAACGACTTGAGAAATGCGTATATTTGGGAATTCTAGAAAGTATTTTCAGAGTACTTTCCATTGGAACGGTCCGATCGAATAGATCGCTTCTCGAAGGCCTCGATCACATCAAATGAAAATAACTACTTTCGAACACACACGGAGCGTATCACAGATGCTCCACAAAAGTGTCCTTTTTGGCACGCTTGCCAAGGCGATATCACTCACCTCCAAACATAATTCAAACTTTTCGAAAACATGAAAGTTCGTTGAAAGCGCTAGGAAAACATCTCCAGTGCAACCGATTTCTCCGGAACCTTCCCGATTGACCCAATTATCGAGGCAAAGTTTGGGCGAATCTTCCCGGTGATGGAGCGTATGGTACATGCGCTCAAATTTTGTTCAGATCGACTGACTTTCAATCAACAGTCAAGATTTAACCAGTATATAGGGTGCCACGTGTTATTCTGGCAATGGAACAGTACCTGCGCATGTCCTACATGCGCACGTCCAAAGTTTGGCCATGCCGATGTAGCACATGCGCATGGTCTGTTCTAGATTGCCTATCAATAGAGGCCTCCCCCTTGCATATTCCAGGTCCGAAATTGATACGAAACTCTGCTGAAATCACTCCAGAAACTCGAATCTCTACATATATTCTTTCCCTCCAACACTTAGGATAGATTCTACCCCTCCTAAGCCTATACACTCCACATACAAAGCCTCATACACACTTATACACTCCACTCAAGCCTCTCAAGCCTTCTTGAAGTCACTCAAGCTCCAATCAAAACATCCATTGAAGACTACAAGAGTGTTGAAGACAAAAGGTGGTGTCCCTTTTACATTTGTGCTCTCCCCCACTCTTCTCTTCTCCCTCGTAGCCTACTTAGACTATTCTCTATTTTAATCCCCATCTTCAACCCCCTTTTCTTGCATGCTTGAGCCAAGAGGGCTCCTAGATCATGCCTAGAGGAAAACAAGTGAGAGCTACCATGTAGGGGGACCTCTCACTAGCTTACTTTAAGATGGCATGGCCTAAGAACCCCTTGTTTGTGTGGTGAAGCCTAAAAGCCTTGTATGTGAATCATGACCCCTTGCATATTATTATTTTGATCATGTCTTGTATGCTTGGCTTCATTTTATGTTTATTGCCATATCCCACAATGCTTACATTGCTCTTAATTTCATGACATTTCCAAGTTCTACATGTCCTTCAAAAATTGTTCCAAAAGTTGGCCCCTTGAAGTCTAGGATGAGACCTTAGGAGTCATGCCTTAAAAAGTCCCTCTCAACCCCCTAATTCATACTTTTGCATCATTGCATTTCAACTTGCATGAAAATTGCTTTCAAACTCTTTGATATTCAAAGTTTCCATTATCTCCAATTTAGTGGTTAAAAATGGCCCCATGGAACCCTCTCTTGAGTGGTCTCCCTTTATATTGGCCATAAGAACCCTAAATTGTTAGAATGGTTCCCTTTCCTCTTTATGCTTGCCTAAGAATGATGTTCTTTGAATTCTATGGTTTCTATTCTCTTAAGTTTAGTGGTTGGAATGGCTCCATGGAACCTTCTCTTGAATGGTCTCCTATTTATTGGCCGTATGAATCCTCTCTTGATGGAATGATTCCCTTAAAAAAATGGTTTTCAAAATCCTTCTCCAAAAATGATTTCAAAAATGCACTCTCACCATCTTTGCATCAAAAATGATCTTCCAAAAATCACTATCATTATGTTGAATTTTGACCCCTTATACTCTTGTCAAGATATTGGTTATAATGGCCATAAGGAAACCTTCCTTGGAATGGTCTCCAATCACCAACCATATAAACCATATTCTTGGCTAGAGTCAAAATTTTCATGGAAATGATCTTCATAAAGATTACCAACCAAAGTCCATCGCATATCATGTTGTGTTTTCAAAACTCTTTCTAAGAGTGCATCAAAATAACTTTCAAGACCATTCTCCAATCTAACCTTAGGTTAACTTGACCCTAGTTACCAAACCCTAGGTCAATTTGACCTTAGTTGTCTAACCTTAGGTTAACTTGACCCTAGTTGCCTAACCCTAGGTTAACTTGACCCTAGTTGCCTAACCCTAGATTAACTTGACCCTAGTTACCTAACCCTGGGTTAACTTGACCCTAGTTACCTAACCCTAGGTTAACTTGACCCTAGTTAGTTAACCCTTAGTTTTCTTAACCTTAAGTTCCCCCTAACCCTAAGCTAACCCAACCTAGGTCAAGTGAACTTCAAAGTCCCAACTCTTGGACCCTTTTGTAAATGATCATTCAAAATTTTCAAATTATTCTCATAGCTTATTTTCCAAAACCTCCTACTCCCTTGATTTCAAAAACCCAACTCCATACACTCTTCTAATGTTCCTACACTCTAAGGCACTTCTAAAAATTACTTTCAAAAGATCACAAACCTAAGGTGTCCCTAGCCCTCTCATGGTTAGGGATTCTAAGGACAAGTGACAAAACAAGAACAACCCCTAAGGTTGTCCATATTAGGATTCCAAACGCCACTTTCACAAATCAATTCATCAAAACATTTCAAAATCATACCTCCAAGGTTTTCAAAATAAAATTTCAAAAACATTCTCAAACTCTCTTGAGTTATCCAAAAACATTTTTCAAAATTCTATCAAATTGATCCAAAAGCATTTTCAAAACACACCACCATCCAATTTCAAGTCAAAACTTTCAAGATCACAAAGAGTCTTCAACTTCCAAAGACCTCAAAGTGTCTTAAACTTTTTCAAAGACTTCAATGTGTCTTCAAACCTTCCAAAGGCCCTAATGCGCCTATTTTCCATCAGGCTCTTGCCCAAACTACGAATGACCTGATTCTCGCCAAATGAGATACGTAGGCAACCTAAAATGGAACGGTCATAACTTTTATTTCAACTCCAATCCCTTTTTCAAAAATTCCAATCAATCCAAAATTTTTATTCCAAACTCTTTCAAAACCTCCATTATTTTCAAACTTTTCCAAGAGCTTGCATTATGCATCATCCATCCATCCGAAAAGGAATGACTAATCCCCGTTTTCAAAAACTCTAAAGTGGATATAAAGTGGACCATGGTAACCGGTTATTCTAGTGAGTGAATCAAGGATGATTAGACATGTAGGTACCGAAAGGGCAGGGTAGGGTGATGATCTTAGGATATCTTCCCTACACGTAACCAACCCCCGAACCTTAGATTTCTGTTTTTGATAGACCAAAATGGAGTTATTTTCAAAAAAGGCTTAAACATTTCAAAAGGTTGCCAAACAACCTATTTTCTTAAAAACCCTCTCTTGAGAGAGTTTTCAAAAACCTTTTTCAAAAACTCTAGGTTTAATCTACGGATTAACGCTTAATTTTAGGTGTCATAACTCACCTTTATCAAGTTAGGTGGCGACTCCTATTTTCTAAAAAAGCCCTTAGTCAAATCAATTTTCAAACCTAGTCACACTTGCCCTTCTAGAAAGATGAGTTCTAATGACAAAGTTCCGTACTTTAGGGTCTCCAAACCAAAAGAACCTTAGACACCAAAAAAATCGGAGCGGGACAGGTTGATCTCACTATATGACTATTTAGATCTATCCGAGTAATTTGATATCTGCTCCTTCAAAAAGCAAAAGTAATAGTCAGCCAAGCAGCCCTCTCAAGGGTAGCTTTTAACATACATACATGTATATATGCAGCAATCTCATTAGATGTGTACATGTAGACATATATGTGTGTGTGTGTGTGTGTGGGTGTTGATTTAGCGGTATTTGGTAGAACAGTCAGTTTTATTTGGCTATATATGTTGAATCCTTTTTCCCTGTATGATGAAGCCTGACATTTGTTACATCATATGCGTGTTTGGCAGGCAATCGGCAGTCTAGCTAGCATCTGGTTCATACAGTGTACTTGGATAGTATTGTACAATCCTGACAGATGTCCAACCCTCTCTTCATCTCCCAAAAATTAATGTGCAATAAAAATTATGGGTTATTATGGGCAAAGACTCTAAGAACCTTTGTTTGGAGTAAATATATATATATATATATATTATAATGCATGAAACTAGAAATTGTCTCTCAGTTGCGCTGTAAACTCCAAAATTTATGATTCTGATACAAGGAGTATGATTACTGGCATAAGGAAAGCTTTGTTGAGGCATGAATGAGATGGATATGAATCATATGATGTGACCTAACCTCAAAACTGGCTCTTCCACATTGCGATTTCTTTGTTTGGTGGATTTTGTTGCACGAGGGGAAAGGGATGTCGGACTTTGCTAGATTATATGAAGTTTTGAACTCAATTCTTTATAATGAGTTCAATGTTAGACCCCATCAGCATGTGTTACCAACCTAGCTAACTCTTAGAAACACTCCACTACTGGGCGCATAGGAGGACCTCAAAAGGTGAAATCTTCATGTTCCCAACAAGAATTTGGACAATTTATATATTTTATGTTATCAAATTCCTTGCCATTTATATGGGTAGATCGCTGATTGCAGAGAAAACATACATCCTACAGCAGCTCTGCTCAACCACACATTTTCCAGACAATTAATAATATAATACTTAGTAGAATGCATGCAGTGTAGGTTTGGGTTATTTTTTGTATTTTGAATGTCCTTATTATAGAAGGAGGCTAGATGCAGGCTGGTGTTTTCTTTGCTACTCTAACCATTTATTTTCGCTCACTGACGTAGCCTTGAGGTCTGTTTTTCAAATAGCAGATGCACATAGTACTAAATAATCATAGGAGACTGTCAAGCAAATAAAATCTGGGATATTTAAAAAATTGAGAATTCCATTATTCACTAGCAGCACAGATATTATGAAAAGATAATTCTCAGATGGTTTCTAGAAAACCCCAAAATAGTTACCTCAAAATCAAACACAGGATACACCTAGTTCAAACCAGATGTTAAAACATATTGGGAGAATCAAGTGTTTGCGACATGGGAAGACCTGAAGTTGAAATTTAAGAGTTCCTTTTTTATTTTGTTAAATACAATTCAATCGCGATCAATTTTGCTCTATAAACAAAAAAAAAGTTAGACTGAGTCACGTCTACATTTGTACCGGTCGTGGGAATGCATTCTTAGTACTCAAAAAGTTTGGAGACTCCACTAGTCCATGACGCGCACGAGTCAATAACGTTTATAAAACTTGATTTATACATTCCAAACTAGTGACTAGCACATTTGAGAGCTGTGCCTGAATCTCATTTTTTGCAAAAGTCACCATGACTGAACAACAATACAAAAGAAAACGTCGCTGAATTTCAATTTCAAGTCTTTCCGTATCCCCACAAAAATAAAAACAAGATTTAAGAGGACATCAAACTGATGAAAGACATTATATCTCCCTTGCTCAAGCTAAAAATTAAACAGATAAAAACCAACGGTCGCTCAAAAAGTTCAGTAACATGATGATATCCTACATGTTTTATATATATATATATATATCTTGGGCACTGAAATCAATTGAGACACACACGGTGCTAGGTCCTTATTAGAGGGTTATCTGGTTGTGATCAGGATCTCCGTGTGAAGCAAGCACCTTAACAGAAGAGTGGTTGAACAAAGTGCTTGCCTTTGCAACTTCCATTTTGCCTATCTGGCTGCACAATGAGACAATCCAGCATGTCCCTAGCCTCTTAACCAAGTGTTTCTATATGACGAGTTATCACGCAGAGAAGCATCGTGAGGCTTGTATTCCATCACATAGCTATGGGGAAGCTTCAAGTGCCGCTTTATTGCATCTCTTAAAGCCATCACAGCCTGGTTAGAGATAAAGCAAGGCCAACGTATTACATTTTTTGGCTTAAATATGAAAATAAACAAGCAGCAACAGCAGAAGTCAGAATGATCATTAGCAGAAACTGACCTGATGATCAGATGCATTGCGATTCCACACGCTCAATATGTCCTCATTGAACCGAATGCTCAGTACCGCACCACATATGTTGTCACCATAATCAAGTTGGTCACCAACTAATGCTAGAACCTACATGTACATCCCAGATAAGATAAATGATTTCAAATTCCATGAAATTCAGAGAAGGGTAGAACATTTTTCACTGTAGACCTCAATTCGGAGGTCAAATTGCAAACCTGTATAACTGATCTTGTGCTCCATCTAAACTATTTTGTGCACAAAAATAAATTAATAGAACCAAAAAATGGATAAGGATCATATTTCATCCTGTTGGCCAGAAACCTAACTTCATTCTGCCGGCAGTAACTATCTCTTTTTCATGACATTTTCAGCTACGTAATCCATGATATAGCTTACAATATTCTCGCCAAGGATAAAAATAAGAAGTTCCGAACACATTAGCAGATGTGAGATTCTCCCTCAGTACAAAAAGGAAAACATATGTAGGGCAAATCCAGGTTCCAATATTTGGACCGAGTTCCCCAGATCTTCTCTCCAAAGTATGAAATCAGTATCTAAACAAAAGAAAGATTGGGGAAGCAGCAGCACCACAATGCATCTAAATTGGGGTTTGGTAAAATAGACAGTAGCAGTGTTCATTAGTCTACCACCAAAAGGATTAAAGTATATATGGTCTGACCATTAAGGTTTTATCGAAGTTAAACCTTCCAGCATTGTCTCTCAACTGTGAGATTTTTTCATGTTTGGCGAATGGAACCCCAGCATGTTTTGTAATACTTCTAGAGGTCTTGGACAAGAAGATCCCCTTCCCCACTCTTGTTTATTTTGGTGATGGAAGCGCATTCAACAAGCCTTTATCGGTGTTTCCAGGTGGGTCACGCGGGTGGTACGGAAGATTTTGGTTTCACATCTCCTTTATGCTAATGGCACTTGTAACTTTTGTGGAGCTAAGCCGAACAGCTTGGAGATCTCTGATGCATGCTGCTTTGTTTTGATGCAGTGACAAGATTGAAGGTGAATAGGGGGAAGGTGGAAGATGTGGAGCCTTTTGTGGTGTAGGATGAGGTCTCTTCTTCATTGTACATTTGTACTTGGGTGATCCATTAGGGGAGCCTTTCAAATCCAAGGTTGTTCAGATTTCTGTGGTTGATAGATTTCATGGCAGGTTGGAAGAAGAGGTAGTATTTGTTGAAGGGAGGTGTCTTCCGTTAATTAAGAGCACGCTACGTGTCATGTCCCTTCTTACCATTCCTATGTCAGGGGCAAAGTGGTTGGAGAAAATGTAAAGAGAGGAATTAATTATCATCTGGTTGATTAGGACTCGATATGTATGCCACTTAGAAGAGGAGGTCTAGGCATAAGTCTAGGCATAAGGATGTTGGTTATCTTCAACCAAGCCCTCCTACATAAGTGGTTGAGGAAATTTGCTTGTGGCTGGGATAAGTTTTGGAGAAGAGTGTTAAGTATGGCTTGATATGGGGAGGATGGATTTCTTCAGACATATCTTTGACACATTCAAAGAGCATTCAAAACGGTTAGGATGAATTTAACCAGTGTACAAGCTCAGTTGTGGAAGGAGAGGAGAAGGTGAAATTTTTGAGGCATAGTGGTGTGGAGAGGAGACAAAAGTGACATTCCCATTGCCTTTTGTGATTACCAAGGAGAAAGGCGCAACAGTGGCGAATTATTTGTGTCTAAAGGGAGGCAGGTTGTTTTGGGATGTATTTAGGCATGCTTTGCAGGATTTGGAGTTTGAAAAGGTGGGGGCTCTCTTTACTTGTTTGAACAGTGTCCGGACCAGGGAGGGGAGATGACACTTTGAGGGGAACAGGTCTAAATCAAGGAAATTAGAAGTTGCATCTTTCAATTATGCTTTGCATGGTAGCTTGGGGGTTTCATTCCCATGGAAAGAAGTTCGGAGAACTAAAGCCTCATCCAAAGTGGCATTTTTTGTTTGGATAGCAGCACATGGAAAGTCGTCCTTTTTTTTCAGGTATACTTTTGATTATATACGGACAGCTTCCCCTTGAAGCTCTTCAATCAAAGTTATGCTTTAAAAAAATAAAAAGAAAGAAAGAAAACCTTTGTTTTCCAGGTTTTGGACCCGCTTATGTGGAAAAAAAAAAAAGGGGCAGTGATGTAGAATCAGAAGAGAAGATTTTCCAATATATTCAGTTTTTATTATTTCTCCAAACATTAATGCGTCCCTCCCCTAAAATGCCATTTTATAAGCTTTACAAAACCGAATAACAAGTAATTAATTTCCATATAGACCTCAAAGCTTTACAACCCCAAGATTCCATCACTAAAACCTCAAAAAATCTAACAATGAGAAAATACAGAAATAATGATTAAAGAAGGCTCCTAATAAAAATCTTATGACTTAACTAACAACTTTATGTGAATTTTGCATCAACTATGCTGCAGCAAACAGTTTTGGCTAGATGGTTTGAAGTTTAAAGGTGTGATACAAGTAGAATCAAGGTTGAAATACAAAAAGCCTCACTTAACTTGGAATAGAAGGCATTGAATTCTGAAAATTAACTAGCAAGGTATACATGAAAGTGATACTTTATCTTGAATTGCTTACACAACAGGAAAAATAGTTAGAACATTATTGTGAAGCTATTGATGGCACCAACTGCAAGCAAGACGAGAAAAAATTGTCTTAAAACCATATAACCATGCACAATGACCACAGATTAATACACCAATAAGGGAAGTATCTAAGTCGACAGTGCCACACGGAAAGAGTGAAGTAAAATATGGAAAAAGAGAAAAATGTGAATTTCTATGAGAAAAAGTTTAGGATATTATCTCTACAGGACATCCCCATAAAGCTGGATAACCTAAAGTTCTGGTGTGAGTATTTGTTAACTGAATAATTGTATAATAATATATTGTACCTATTTCTGTGAGGCAGAAAGACCAATTATAATACTCTTTACAAAAAAAAATAAAACAAAAAACTACTTGAGTCACTCATTAACAAAGACTAGATATGCATTCCATTTCCATTAATTAATTAAGAGTTGCAAATAAACTTTGACATGATAAAAGTTCCAATAAAATGATTCACCTAAAAGAAATCTCATTTTTGGACATGTCAACCCCCTGGATTACTACTAATGTTTCTTAAAGGGCGACAGAGAAATTTCATGTGCATTGGGAGGGAAGCTAAATATTTGTAAAGGATACTCTTATTTGCAAGTGCATTGTGATAGAGAGAATTTGAAATCTTTTTGGTGCCATGTCCCTCCTCAGCCCTATGGATGGAAGCGTGGTGGGAGTGCAATGTGTAAATACCTAGTGCTACAAAAAGGGTCCTAGTCGTTCTTGGTTGAAGACGTACAAGTAATGAAGTAAAATAGTTATGTGTAATAGTTGACTAGCGTAATACATGTTGGTAGATGAAATAAATGTGTTAGGTGGCTCTATAAGATATTGTAAAAGCCATGTTAAGTCGTGATGGTCAAAAAGGCTAGGAGTAGCCTTTGCAGAATCATTATTATCCAGGCTACTGTAGTGTGTCATATCTATCTGGTCAAGCACCTTTATGCATGTATAAATCTACGGTGTTGGGAGACTCCTCGGCAGAGAAGTCTCTTTGTAAAGTACCAACTCTCTATAAATCAAAGTTATCTAGTGCGTATATTTTGATCCTGTCTTCCTCTTTTGTGGTTGTACCTCACACGTGGTTGCAAATTTGTACGCCCTGAATGACATAATGCTGGACCTCTGGACATTCCTGGCGCCACTGAATGAATGAGATAGCATGATGCTCAAAACCTGTTAAGGCTGAGTGCAGGGACCAGGGCAGTATATAGGCAAGACAAAAACATAATGTAAACCACTTAGTAGCAAGTTCAACAACCTACTAACTACAGGATGGTTTGAAAGTCCTAACTTAGCAGACAGGGGAGAGTCAATAAGATGAGAGCTCCTAATTGGCTAATGGCACCACTTCAATGTGATTGAGGGAATTTTTATTTATCTCTCTTGGATGCAAGGATCAAAATTTCGTTTCGAGGGGTCATTTTGGTTGGGTCGGAAATGGAAACGTTTCGGAAACATTTCGAAAATGTTTCGGAAATATTTCAAAAGTGACGAATATTAAAATAGTAAAAAACAATCTTTTGTATAAAAACTGTATACCTTCTATAAAAATTTTAAATTCGGGTTAATACAACTTATTGTTTAGGTATATAGCATTGTGTTTTGGTGCATTTTTCTATGTTTTAGTGCGTTTTGATTGTAACAATAGTATTTCGTTATTCCACTAATATTTCGTTTCAGTCCTTTAGGAAACGGAAACGTTTCGGCCGTTTCGGTGGAAACAAATGAAAATTTTGTTCCTTACTTGGATGGGGCATAAGTATATTCCCAAGGACAGTTGTTACATATATTGCAGACAATTCCCATTAACCCACCAACTTTAGACTAGGTAGTGGATTCCTAGGGCCAATGTGACATCCATGCCTTTCCTTTTACAGATTTAGTGTAACTATGTTTTGATGAGCCTAATCAAGGTGTTTAACTAATGTGATTTAATCCTAATTACCGTCTTGATTATATGAGTTGCACACAATTAATTAACTTTAAGTGAGAATCAATTAATGTTAATCAAGGTGATTCAAAAAATAGTGACTCATTAAGGTGCTCGGGTGTGCAAGTGTGTGACACCTCATATTGGTGCGCTTTCTCCAAAAGGGGGAGGTGTCCGCCATGTGTCGGGTTATTTATAGAATTTGTATCTATTATTCTCTAGAAAATATAAGAGAGACTCAAAGAAGCTGAGAAGAAGAAATTGCAGAGATTCGGAGAAGAAAAGCATAGAAGAAGAAGGTGCAGCAGAGAGGCAGAGAAAAGAACCAGCAGGAAGTCAGAGAGATGAAGCAGATCCAACAGAGCATAAGAGAGGAGAGAGGGAAAGAAAGCAGCTTTTCTATATATCAGCGTACCTCCAAAACATGGTTTTATATGAGTGATGTAGGACCAAACCCAAACTCCCTTGCTTAGGTGCCACCATCCTATTGAACCGTGTCCTGAATAGTCACTTGAGTGGTCATTTGACCATCATGTGAACCTTAAATGGATGTGGATGACCAAAATTACTCTCAACTAGATAAAATAAATAAAGGAAAACCAACCCTTTAGAATTAAGTTTTCCTTAATATTTATTCTTTTTACTTTCTAGCCTCTGAAGTGGAATGGCCCACATTTGCTTAATAGGTCACATGCTAGTCACATGACCAATTGAGTGACCACACACAAGGTACAATAGAATGTTGACACCCAAGCAAGGAAATTAAGATTTTGGTCTTATGTTCCCCCTATAAAACTCAACGCTAGCATGTTTTGGGGTAGCTGAACTGCAAGATATCTCCAAACTACTAAAACCTCACCTCCCCACCCCTGCGGCCCCGCTGCTCTCCTCTTTCCCCTCTTCCCTCTGTGTTTTATTGATTATTCTCTTTGACTCTCTGCTGGTTCTTCTCTCTCTGCTAGTTATTCTCTGCTGGTTATGCTTCTTCTTTCTACTTCTCTACTGCATCTGCTTCAAATTTCTTCTCCTCATCCATTTATGTCCCATCCTCCCTCCATTCTGTTGCTATTTTCTCTACTTGTTATTGATGTTCCATCTCCCTTCGTTGTTGCATGTTGTTGTTCCTTTACTTCTCTGAAACTATTATTCTCCATCCTGGCTTGGTAATACATAAGTTTGAACACACTTTATAGCCTTGTCATGGTTAATTTTTGGTCGTTTGACAAGCAAATAGCAATTTGAGTTTCATTAAGTGGTTTGATTTATTCAATCTCTCTATAACTTGTGCAGTTGGTATTATCTTTGGTTCTGTCCATTACTTTGGGAGGCTATACTTGCTGGATTTTGGGTGTCTGACACTTATTTTATAGAGTTCTCCAATACAAAGCCCCAGTGCATCTCTTGAAAACCTAGGGCTGCCTTATTAGGCCTACAGCTGATAGCCAGTAGCCCCCACTAGATCTTGCCTCGCACCCCACATATTGTTAAGAGGCTCTCCCACATGTTAGAACTATTTACTTAAAAGCCCACTGGCATTGTCTCATTCAAACGAATCAAGCCCCCGGTCACCGGTCTGATCAATTTTAGAGCCTGTTTGGAACTTGGAAAGGGAAGGGAAGGGAAAACCGGTGTTTGCTTTTCTTTTCCTATTTGATTCTACCTAGGAAGGAAAGCGAATGGAAAAGGGAGGAAAAATTTTAAATCACTCTCTCTCTTTCCCTCTCTTCCTTCCTTCCACTTTCCTCTCATTTTCTTCACAAAACCAAACAAGGTAGGGAAAATAGTTTTCCTTCATTTTCTCTTTTCCTCCCTTTCCCTTCCCTCCCTCCCTCCCTCCCTCCCTTCCCTTCCCCCACCCCCCAGTTCCAAAACAGGCTGTTAATCTCTCCTTGGATGCCTAGCACCTTAATACTGCCATAGTATCCAACTGAACTTCCTCCTAGGATACCATATAGCCCATCAATGATGAGGGGCGAGCCAAATGGCAATAACAAACCCAAAAACCTTCAACCTATAAACAGATAATGTTCAGATGTAAGACCAACACTCTAAATCAAGATACAGGAATCAAAGCAAAGGCTTATGAATGATCTCATCGCAGTCTCATTACATACAAAGCCGAACCTTACCGTACTAAAATCCACTATTTTCTTTACATTGTCTTCATATGATGTTTGAGTTCGAACTCCAGGTGTTCGACGAGTGTACCAAAAAACAAACCTGTGCTGGTCATACAAACATTGTAGCAAGATGAGTGACCCTATAAGCATATTTATCATACAATAGATGGAATTTCAGGTGCAAAAATGTCAAATCGAACAGGATTCATTAAACTACCAAAATATGAGAAAATCATGCAACTACAAAGATGTATAGCCATCTGCTCCTAACATTTTTTTTTTTTTTTTGGGGTTGGGGGGGGGGGGGGGGGGGGGGGGGATGGGGGGGGGGGGATTTAATAATGACTAGTGTTGACATTTTAATGCATAAAATTTGGTTTCATGCTCTAAAAAGCATTTTTCTTCTCCTGAATGATACAACTAAGTGAACTCTACAGAGTTCTCAATCCAATTGAATGAGCCTCAAGCATGTACTTACATTGTTTTTACACTACAATTTTGCTTTCTTTCTCCCTTCATTCCTCCAACCAACAAAGAATAAGGAGGACATAAAGATAAAAGTGACAAAGGATATAGATGTTAGATGTGAAGAAATGGAATGGCTACTTTCTCTCCTTTCCACCCACATCTTTTTGATTTTTTGTGTCTTACTCAACCAATCATAACAAAAATAGCAAGCATATAGGATAGCATTCTGAAATATCTACCAGATAGCAGTATTGAAATTGAAAGAACATTAATTGCTCAAAGTTTCAAACACAATATTTGATTCTTATTCATCCAATTCGTACAAACCCTTAATATCCTTCATCTATACCAATTCACAATCGCATAAATAAAGATATTTTGTGCAAATATCTAACACCAAATAGTTTAGAAGGTTCAAATTGTGAAAAGACAGAGACTTCCCATAATGATACCAACACATAGAATATAGAAGTCATCCTGCCAATAAATAGTCATAATCATCACACCGATCTGATCGCCGTAATCATCAAATTCTTCACCACTTCTGATCATCACGTCTGGTGGCCACACCTTGCACTTCAAATTTGGGTCTTTCATTGTTGCTTACTTGCTTTTCCGTTTAGAGAAAGAGAGAGAGGAGAGAAGACAGTTTCCTTTTTAGTGGAAGGAGACGAAGTAGTGAGAGAAGAAGAAAAGGAGAGAAGAGAGAGAATATAATTTGACCTAACTTTTCTCTAGTTTGTTTGTTTTCTCTTTGTACCTACTTTTTATTAAATTTTTGTCTCCCTCTATTATGGCAGTTTTACTTTTCCTATGCAACTATTTTACTTTCCTCATGCTTTTTCTAGAAAGTATTAGACATGCCACGCACCCTTTCTTCTTTTTATTTCGTATATATATACATATAAACACAGTATGGGCATTTTGCAATGTGATTTGTAACCCTCACTACCGTGTAGTTAATTTGTTGTTAGCTCTTCCATGATTGATATGCTTCTGGTTTTATAATATATGTACTATAAGACTTCATAACAAATATTATACATCATACTTGATCTAAAAGTTACATTTAAATTCATTAAAATTATCTAAAATAATAGGATAGATTATTTTGAAATAAAAAATGTGTAACAATAATTTTTATTGGAATTTTTTAATCTAGAAAAATAATTTCAGAACCACGTCCACATCTTGTCCACAACTGCAATTTAGTTCTGTGCAATTTATTTAGGTTGTTAAACCATGCCATCCTATCCTGTATAAACGTAGGTATACTCTAGTACCACGGCCATCTCGTGATGCACTACTAAAGAAATGAAGCTAATTCAATCGTCCATGCTCACATGAGCTAGAAAGGTAATACTTGAAACAAAGTCCTCTTACAGTACGCACTGCATATCCATCTAAATTTATTGATTTACCATGGTCAGTACCTAAATGTGTAACTTTAGAGGAGATGGGCCAGCCCATAACCATTCTTGTGGTCGTGGATTCAACTTATCCTTCCCCCTCGCACAAGGCTCTGGCCCTCCGATGTATCCAAAAAAAAAAAGTGTGTTACTTTGGGAACAACACCCAATTTTCTTAAATATAGTTGATAGAACCACATACCAAATTCAAATAATTTAAGACAGAACTCAATCCCAATCTAATCTATAAGAGTTCCACATTACCATATTCAAAAAGGCATGTGTTGTATGCTTACTTTAATATGAACAAAGAGACATGTACGCAAGTTCAGGGTAAAATCTAGCTAATAAGTATCTTTTCGATTTAAAAATTAAATTCAAAAATCATTTGCAAACTGATTAATTTGTAAGCCACAGGAATCATACCAACAAAACCGCAAACAAGGAGACTGAGCAATGGGAAATGGAGAGACAAATAGGACGTACAAATGATTTAAATGAACTAGAGGGTGGACACAAGTGATGTGTGTGCAATCTTCAATTATTATCATAGATATATTACTAGAGATGATAGTTGTTATAGAATTACCATTGTAATGGATTGAATTACCGGATAAAAAATAATTCCTATCAATCTAGCAAGTGAATCGGATAGATCCAATTTGTAATTTATAAATAATTATACTTTGAAATTTATAAATAATTGCGGCAGTTATCAAGATAATTACTATTAATCCAGCTTCAAGGTTCTCTCTTTGTATATTTATACTATTATAAAAAGTAATCACTTAAAATTTGGCGAAGAGCCTTTCACAAAGGACATAATAGTAATTTTAACCTAACTCAACAACTTTGAAAGAGTACGAAGTTAGTGAGATAAATAAGAGCATTAAGTTAATAGGATAATTGAGAGTTGTGGGTGCACATTGTGTGCCACCACCTCTAGTTAAAATATATAGAGAGAGAGAGAGAGAGACCTTGAGAGGGTGCAAACCGGCTTTGAGGTCGCAAGCTTGGCGTTCGCGATCTCCGTCTTCTTGATCGGAATTAGCGGCCGTCGATGAGGGATTGGCCACTGATTGAGCGTTTGCGTTTGAGGAAACCTTGTTCTCGAATTCCGTCTTCTCTGCTACCAATTCCATTTGGCTTCTCCTACGACTCTCCGATACCCTTCTCTCAAACCCTAGTCCCTATCTTTGTCTCCTCGCTCGTCGTCACTTTTCACAAACCCAACAACCGGGCAACCATTTTGGATACAAAGAGAGAATAATGATTGACTGATGCACTGTTACTCGGTCGAACCTTCCATCTCTCCAACCCGAGTTCTTGTGTGAGCCGGCAGGGGCGTACAAATAAATCGAAAAAATGGAGAACCCAACCAATTCTTCCAAAGTTTTGTGCTCCCAAAATAACTAACCCAATCAATTCGGTTGAGTTATCAGTTTACATTGTTTTAGATTTGAACCGACCAAGACCAATCTTGTACTGTTATAAAAGTCTAAATATATTGTGTATAAGGATGACATTCCGATGAGTTTGAGTCGGTAGATTCCTGCCACATTCTCGTCCCATCTTGATGATCCCTCTCTCCATAGCTGCTCTATCTCGTTTAAACCCTCTCCACTCTAGTCCCGTCCATTTGATTTTTTAAAACACACCGTAAGCAAAGTAAGGGACAAAATAAATAAAAAAATCGCAATATGTATATTTTAATATAATATATATATACATAAAAGATAAATATATGTATATATAAGCAGGATAAGTTCTAGAAGGATTATTATACATTTTTTCCAAATATATCACTATTCAATTTGTGTCACTCCATACCCATTTTAATAGGGGCAGGGGACCTAAGAGCATTTTTAATTTAAAACTTTTAAATTCATCTTTATTTTGACATCTTTTTCAAATTTAAAATTTATGAGTCTCACTTTTTCACATTGTTACTACAATCCACTCAACCTTTATTTTTACTATTCATTCTTCAAATCATTATTCTTTTATATAAAAAAAAAAGTAAAAAAATCACATATTGTACTCCCATTTTATTCAAAATGTAATTATTTATTATCATATTTTAATTTATTAAATTGTAATTACATACCACATATATAATTAAAATTAAATTATTTAATATTTTTTAAATTACATAATCTACCATGAAATTATAAATTAAATTACATTAAATAATTTTAAAAAATAACAACCCCACTACAAACTAATGAAATACATTTAACAAAAATTAAAATACAGTAAGAAACTAATGAGAACACATTAAATGAGAGTTGGGAAATTAAAATTACAAGCATGGTGGTAAGCCAGTTCCTCCATACCTACTTTCATGTGGGTAAAGCTATTAATGAAAACACATTCAATGGATGTTGAAACTTTAATTGTTATTAGAATCTGGTAGAGATAAATTGATTAATTCTTAAATTTGCAAAAAAAAAAAAAATTCAAAATGAAAAGGTAGAGTAGTAAGATAAAAAAAAATGAATTTATTGATTCCATAGATTAAAATAATGTTAGTATAAATAAATAATCAGTAAAATAAAAAGAATTTATTAATTTTATATATAAATAATAATTTTAAGATAAATAAAAGCAAGTAAAATATAAATAATTTATTTATTCCACATATAAAAATCTCAAATTAAATAAATATTAATAAAGTAAAAACACATTAATGAATTATTGAAAATTTAAATTAAATATTTATTAAAATAATATTTTAATATTAAATAATGCATTGTTTAAGTTTAAAACAATGATTAGTACAAGGTTCGTACATAATTAGTGCTTTGGCCACATATAAATAGTAAAATAAAGGGGTTTTCAAAATTTTTGAAAAACCTTCAAATTTGGAGATAGCAAATGAAGGTGGGTTGGAGGACCAAATTTGAAACTCACCTTCAAATTTGAATATTTGAAGGTGAGTTGGAGATGCTCTAAGATGTCGAGTTGTTTTGTCATATCTAATCGTGTATATGTTTTTAAATTATTGTTTGTACTTAAATATTATTAAGTTGTATTTAGATGTTATTTTTAAAAAAATTTTGAAACTTTGAAGATGCACAATTAATCTTTCTTTTAATTTTTAACTAAATAAAGTATGTTTCATATAATAAAAGTAGACCCAAACAAACCCATCTCGATCCTAACTCAAACCACCCCAAGTTAAAACTAAACTGAGACTCAATATTATATTATTACAAAAGTTTAAATATATTGTGTATCTTTAAATTATTGTTATTTGTACTTAATTATTGTTAAGTTAGATTTGTATGTTATTTTTAATTTTTGTTTTGAAACATTGAAGATGCAAAATTAATCTTTCTTTTTAAATTTTAAATGAATAAAATATGTTTCATATAATAAAAGTATACCCGAACAAACCCAACCTGATCCTAACTTGAACTAACCCAAGGTATGGAACCGACTTGATTTGGTTCGGTTTAGTTTCATAAAAAGATTGGTTTGGTTCTAGATCTAGTACGGACCCATCCCAACCCGACCCATGCAAACCCCTAAGAGCTGGTGTGCATTATGAGCAATGGATGGCAATTTGATCTAAGAAATCGGATTCTCGACCCGTCCCCAACTAATAGGAAGGTTTTGAGGTTTAATAAAAAGGTAAAAGACTGGTTATGGGGGGAGAATAAAACTCGACCCCCACGCGATAATGATGATAATACCCATATTATATTATAATAATACGTAAATATCACTTATTGTATATAACTATTTTATGTAACAAAGTATTGTGTATCTCTTATTTTGTAACTTAATTGTTATTTTTTAAAAATATGTGAGATCAGAGAAATATTATCTATGTGCAAAATAGAAAATAAGAAAAGGGTAAACTTGACCTAATCCAATTTGAAAATAAATGAAGAGACATTGGAGGGTTCAACCTGTTATAGATATGGAACGGGATGTAAGGGAGTTTTTTATATTTATTTATTAAGATTGGAGTAGGGTTTAGACAAGCCCATCCCATACCCAACATGTTGTCATTATTCCGTTTGCACTATGTAGTCCTAGGGGAGCACCTCAATGAATGGGTCAGTTGCTGCCAACCCCAACCATATTTTCTAGGGTTTGGAATTGAAATATAAACTTGTAGAGTGAGGTTGGAATTAGATTAATAACTTGGTCTAGCCAGACCAAACTAGCATGAATATATATTTAAGAGATATATATATATATATAATTAGTTTTGTTTATATATATTAAAATACTAAATCATTTTGAACATGTTAAGGTCATTGTAATAATTGAATTCTTGACCTCCCACTATTCACAAAAACTAAAACCACTAAGCTATTATGGTAGCTTTAATATTTTTTTTTATACAAATTGTTTGTGGAAAGGATAATTTATTGAGAATCCAACTACAATGAATTGCGAGAATCGAATTTTTAATTTAGGTTTGCATGGTTGGGCTTGGGCCCAATATTAAAGTTTAGAGTTAGGCTTAGGATGAAGAATTGATGTTCGACATCTGGCTAGCGCTGAGCCAGCACAGATCCCTTAATATAGAGTGCAATGTCGGACTCATATACAACCCTTAATATAAAACACAATCTCAACCTGGCCATGTCCATTTGTGTGCCTCACTTCCCTCTCCATGTACTTCCCCACACCGATTTATTTTATCTCTTGGTATTTGAAAGGATGAGATTATTTTTATAATCATTGTTTAACGATATAGAGGGAAGGGTTTTAGATATAACTATAGACGAAGATACAACTCTAAGTATATGATTCTTTATTCATTTGTTGAAATTCTCCTTTAATTAAATTTTATTTATACTTTGTCAAAATCAAAGCATGCTCTTACTTGCTATGAAGATATAAAATTTTTGGGCTTTGGGTTACTAGCCCAATCATACTATTATCAATAGAAATACAAGGGAGTGGCTGGCGACATATGATCCATGAGCCTTTGATGTGATAAGATATACTGAACAAAGGATCCATTGTTCATATGATATTAGACACAATAGGAGTCAAAATATGTCCTATGAAGTGACTACAGGAGGATGATAGTTTTTAGATCATTTAGCTTTGCTGGTTATGGTGTGAGTCATAATCAAAATACAATCATAATCTTGATAAATCCATGAATCTACAATGAGTATATACATAAATTCAAGTTTTCAACAATTATTGAAGTAGGGATAAAATTCAATGTTTAAAACATATTATTTTTAAAGTGGAACAATCTGTTATAAAATTATTAAATGTGGTTGAAGGTCAATTACCTTTCTTTTTTTTCTTTTTTTATTATTTAAAAAACATGAAAAGAGCACCAAGGCTACAGACTACAAGAGATCTAGCTGAAGAAGATTACAAAGCTTATCAGGAATAGACACCATAGGGTATAAGATCCTATCGAAGCTTTTGTAGCCAACCAATGAGCACAATCATTTGCCTGCCTTCTACACCAATGAAAAGACTAGTTCCATCTCTTTGCCCATGATCTCACATCATCAAGGAGAGTTGAGATCTCCCATCTATCCTCTACAGTAGAACTGACCAGGCTGCGAATGGTGGTTGATGAATCAGACTCTATCGCGGCTGCCTGGCATTGCAGGGTCATGGCCATAGTACATGCTACTCTTGTTGCCCAAGCTTCAGCTACCAGCACTAAGGAAACTCGAATTCTGCCAAAATTAATATCGATTACTTCCCCTTTTGAATTCCTGGCTAACATTGCAAAAGCTCCCATCTTCCTTGAAATGTTATATGCCCCATCACAATTGAATTTAACAAGAGGATTTGAAGGAAAGGGATTGAGACTTAAATCTGAACATGCTCTTGTTCTAGGATCATTTGAAGGGTTGAAAGCTACCTGTAAAAAATCAAAGGAGGCCCTCTTGGCTCTGTGAACGGTAGCTTTAGGAACAACTGGTATTCCATTGAAAACAAAATCATTTCAAGCCTTCCAAATAGACCAGCAAACCTGGGCAATAAGTACGAGAGTTTGAGCATCAAAGGTTTCATCTAAAAAGATTGTATGAAACCAATTGTTAACTAACGTAATGATCTCCTCCTTGATTTTATAAGACAGCCCACATACAAACCGTACTAGATGAGTCCAGCCACACCTAACAACACATGTTCCATATATTCAGTTTCTCTTTTGCAAATGGTACAAAGAGAGTCTCTTAAACATGTGTGGCGCACCAAATTTTCCTTTGTTGCCATAGCATTGTGGATTACTCTCCTAAGGAATTGTTTGACTTTCGGTAAAATAGGAAGGTTCCACAGTTTCTTCCACACAGCATCATCTACGACACGAGAAGTACTAGGCATCTTCTTCTTTAATTGAACAAAATTGGTGTAGGCTATAGAATAACCTAATTTCACAGAATAAAGGCTAGAAGGATTTGGATCCCATATAAGGGAATCGTCTCTGTCAATTAAGCTGATAGGGATTCTTAAGATAGCCTTTGCTTCCTCTTTCGAGAACAAACTCCAAATGACATCTTCCTTCTAAACTTTATAGGTTGGATGAATGAGGTCTTTAACATAATACTCTTGTCACCCTGAAGGCTTTGGAGAGCCAATTCTGAATTTTGATAGTCCTAGAATCCAGTGATCCTCCCATATACGAGTTTTATCACCTGATGAAATATTCCATCTCAAACCTTCAGCTAGAAGCTCCTTTCCTTCCATCAAACTGGACCAAAGCCACAAAGGAGATCCTCCTTTTTTGGCTTGAATGGGCAAAGTTGAAGGGAAGTAAATGCCTTTAAGAATTTTTGCCCATACTTGGTCTGGGTTCTTCAAGAGTCTCCAAAACTGTTTAGCTAGAAAAGCTTTGTTAAAGTAAGATAAGTCTCTAAATCCTGTACCTCCTTGACCTTTTGGGGCAGTTAAAGAATCCCAGCTATGCCAATGAATTTTTTACCTCCTTCATCCTCTCCCCACCAAAACTTACTCATCAGGGAATTAAAATGATTGCTGAGAGATACAGGAATCTTAAAACACATCATAGCATATGTAGGGATTGCTTGAGCCACTGCCTTGATAAGAACCTCACGCCCTGCTTGAGACAAACACTTCTGTTTCCAACCTTGTAATTTACTAAAAAAAAGTTTATCTCTAATAAAACCCATTGCTTCTTCTTTTAGCGTCCCTAAAGAGCAAGCAGACCTAGGTACTTGGTTTTTGGGTCCATGACGTTCATATTCAAATAATTCAAAATATCTTCTTTCACCTCATGAGATGTATTAGGGGAGAAAAATACCTCAGACTTTTGATAGTTGATACTTTGTCCAAAGGCATTACAAAAAGAGTTCAGCAAACTTTTAAAATTCAAACATTCTTCCCTTTTAGCTTCCATAAAGATTAGGGAATCATATGCAAATAAAAGATGGGATAGGGTTGGGCATTTCCTTTTAATTTTGATGTTAGATATCATATTGGATCCGACTGAATTGTGAACTAAAATTGATAAAGCGTCCAATACCAAAAGGAAAAGGTAAGGGGATAAAGGGTCATCTTGCTTGAGCCCTCGCTTGGGATAGATGTCACCAATTTTTGATCCATTAACCACCACAGAGTAGCTAATTGTAGTAATGCATTGCATGACCCAATCAATCCAAAGATTTGCAAATCCCATTTTTCGCATCACGGCCTCTAAAAAGTCCCAGCAAACTCTGCCATATGCCTTGCTTAGGTCTAATTTAATAGCCATAGCAGTTTTAATACCCTTTTTTTTTATTTATTTTATGTTTTAGGAAATAGAAAGCCTCATGGGCTTCAATGATGTTATCTTGGATCTATCTGCCCTGAATAAAAGCTGCTTGGTGTTGTGAAATAATCGAATCCATGAAGGCTTTGAGTCTATTTGCTAAGATTTTGAAGATAACCTTGTAGCTAAAGTTACACAAACTTATAGGTCTAAACTGGCCTATAGTCAATGGGAACTGAACTTTAGGAATCAAAATAAGGTTGGTTTGGTTTAGCTCTTTAAGTAGGAAAGCATTGTTGAAGAAAGCTGTGACAGCTTGGCAAAGATCTCTATTTATAGAACTCTAATATTTCTGGAAAAGCAGGCCAGGAAAACCATCTGGTCCAATGGCCTTTAACGACCCTACTTGGAAAGTGATTTTTTTAATTTCCATCTCTAAAACTTGCTTGCATAGAATATTGTTCATTTCCCTTGTCATTTTAGGATTGATAAGCCTTATCGGAAAAATCCCTTAAGACGTTGTTTCCAAAAAGATTGCTGAAATGTGTTGACTCAAGGTTGATCCCCATGTTGATTTTGATGATAACAAAACCATGTGGTTGTTATCTAATGATTTCACTTGAGTGTGCAGATTAGACTATAATCATTTGATAACAATAAAATAATTGAGTTGATCGGTTGAGTATCAAACAAGAAGATTACTTAAGTAATCTTATTCTTGAAGAGATTGAAGATGCTCAAAGAGTTCAACAAGTATTCAAAAGAAGGATGCAAGTGACTGAAGATCTTATGATGATTCAAGAAGTTATTCAAAGAAGCAAAGCACTCAAGCAAGATTATTTGAAGAGTATTCAAGTTGACATGGAAACAATTCTTGAAGACTAAAGTACAAATTGAAGTGCAAATACAATAAAGGATTTCAAGTAGAATTGAAGACCGAAGAGCTGGCACCGTACAAATATGGTTTACACTTCACTATGAAGACCCTCGATCCTCATGGCCATATCAAGTCCACTATATCATCATGCATGCTATGAACTTCTAAATTGGTTGATTTTTCTACTCTAAATCTAGAAAATGCATTGAGGCATAAAGCATAAAAGAAAGGGGGAGCAACAAGTTGAAGCTTGTCAAGTAATAGTGGAGAACTTGTCACATTGAAGATATTGAAGAACTTGTGGTGAGAAGCTTGTCATGAAACAATGAAAACAAGAAGTATGATGAGTTGATACATTCAGCAATCTCATAGTTGCAACCTCATTTAGATGACTCTTACAAGACATGGAAGCTCACCTTGAAGATTTGAAGATGTCTTGCAAGAATGGAAGAAGAAGAGACTCACTTAAAGACGTGGAAGCTTTTTTTTTGGAAGTTTTGAAGATGTCTTGAAAGTATTGATAAGAAATCACAAGAGTTGGAAGCTTCATTGAAGATTATGTTAAAGTCTTGAATTGATGGAAGAAATTATATTGATTAAAGAATCCTAGAAGAAATCAATTTGATGAAGATCAAGTAAAAAGATTGAAGATGTTCAATAAGCATGAAAGATCAATTGAAGAAAAGAAATCTCAAGTCTTGGAAGCTCTCTTGAAGATTTTGAAGAAGACTTAGATCAATGGAAGAAGTGATGTTGATTGAAGAACTCTATATATAATCAAAAGTGTATTGATTTTATCTTGAAGAGTTGAAGATGTTCTTGAAGTCAACATGCCTTGAAGGAGTCTTTTCAAGCCTTAGAAACCTTATTTGGATGATCCTTAAAGAGCTTAAAGATATTGAAGAAGATTGAAGAAGTATTGCAAAAGTTAAGGATTTTCCTAAAAAGAGTCGACCCCTCAAGAAAAAGAGTCGACTCATTCAAACAGAGGCTGAAAATTCTGGTGGAACATCAAAAGAGTCGACCCCTAGCATAAAAGAGTCGACTCATTCCAACAGAGAGTTGATTGTGCAGTTTTAGACCAAAAGAGTCGACTCATTTGGGCAGAACCTTCAAAAATCTGCTGCAACACAAAAAGAGTCGACCCCTGCAGCAAAAGAGTCGACTCATTTAAGGTAACGACTAGTTTTTTGAACGTTATACTCCGCCGTTTTCGTATCAAATGGTCTCCCATCCATCTCCAACGGCTATAATCAACTCAAGGCTATATATACAAGATCCCCAACACATATATGATGATGAAGAACAAGAAGAACATGAGAAGAACTCAAGATTAAGTGCTACAAAGTGATATTTCATCTTCCACATCTTATACTCTGTTTTTATTCATTTGGGGGGTTCTTGAGTGAGCTGAAAATTTGTTTATCTACTCTTTGAGAGAGTGTTATTCATTGTACAACATTCATCTATTATTGGGTTGGTTTGTAAACTTGTGAGTTTGAGTGTTCTTGAGAAAAACACTTGTGAGTTTGGGTGTATCTTGGGAAAAACACTTGTAAAGTTTGAGTGAAGCTTGGACAAAATCACTCGTAAGTTTGAGATAAGCTTGGACAAAATCTCTTGAGTTTTGAGAGCTTGGGGAAGAGCTCTTGTAAAAGTGAGCTAGGCACTTGGAGAAAAACTAGCAGCTGTGTAAGGAAAGTTTACATAGTGGAATACCTTCGAGAGGATCGAGGAAGAGAGGACGTAGGCAAGGTTTGGCCGAACCTCTATAAATCTGGTGTTCTTCATCTCTTTGCACATATTACTTCCTTGCATTACATCTTAGTATTTGTTTGCTAGTTTGACTGCTCACTGCTTGTATTGCATTCTATTGTCTGTTTGTTTGAGTTATACTTTGATTAGTCATTGTTATATTACTCAATCAATTTTTAGTTGCATTGTTTGGTATAAATTCTATAAAACCCAATTCACCCCCCCTCTTGGGTTGCCTACTTGGGCCAACAAAATGATTCAAAACAATGCGAGAAATATCTGAATATTCAATCTTCCACTCCCCTGTATCATCTATCAGTCTAATAATTTGATTCCTTTGTCTTCTTTGAATGGCTGTCAAATGGAAGAAATGTGTGTTTCGTTCCCTGAACTATAGGTACTGTAATCTAGATCTTTGTTGCCAGTACATCTCCTCCTTTTCCCATAGGTTGTTCAAACTATTGACTAGCTTATCTTCTTCTGAAGTATCTCTTTTAGGGTTGGGAAGAGATTGGATCTTATTAATTTCCTCTAAAATTTTTAAGATTTGAGCTTTAATTGAACCGAACTTTCCTTTGTGCCACTTTTTCAAATCCCATTGACAGTTTTTGAGCTTCCTTGCCAACTTAAATTAAGAAGATCTTGAATTTTCAAAGCTCCAACTTTTTGTTATGACTTCTTTACATTCATTTTCTATAGTCCATATAGATTCAAATCTAAAAGGCTGTTTAACTTTGTTGAGAGGATGACATGTATTAAGAATAATTGGGCAATGGTCAAAGCCTATAGCTGGCTCGTGATACACCATTGCTTATAGAAAAATGCCTCTCCAGCTAGCATTAGCGCAAGCTTTGTCCAGCCTTTTCCTGACTTTGACTTGACCATCCTTCTTTTGTCTCCATATAAAACTCTGCCCTTTGAACTCAAGATCCATAAGTTTACACTTGTACAACATACTATTAAAAGCATTGATCTTGGAAGCTTTGGGAATTTTTCCACCATTCTTTTCTCTGATCTCTGCCACATCGTTAAAGTCCCCAATACAAACCCAAGGCAGAGGTTCGCATATAGAGATATCTTTGAGGCAACTCCATATTTCCTTCTTACCTTTGAGGAAAAGGCAACCGTATACAAATGACATAACCCAAGCTGAAGGATTTTCATTGAAACACAGTGGACGTGTATAGTATTTCTACTTTTATCAAGAATTTGTAATTGAACTTCATTCTTCCACCATATAGCCAAACCCCTTGAGAGGCCTTTTGGCTCCACATAAACAATAGCATCAAACTTGAGAGATCTTCAAATACGATCTACTTTATTGGAGTTGTTTTTGGTTTCCATCATAAAGATGATGGGAGGGCGATGAGCTGCAATGGTCTCTCGCATAGCCCAGACTGTCAAGAGTCACCCCACTCTTTGACAATTCCATGAGAGGATTAACATGGGGCATGTGGCTGTTTGAGGCCAGCCACCACCGCATGCTTTGAAAGTTACAGGCTCTCTTCATAAGGATAAGTACTAGGAACACTCTCTAGATCTTTTGCTATAATAACTTCCACAAATTCGAATGAGTCATTTGGATCTTTTAAATCTTGTTGAATCTGAATATTGATCCACTTATTGCCTGTAGCTCCATGTTTGTTTGTTTTACTTTTGCCTGCTCTAACCATTCTCCTCTCCTTGCCAAGATGTGATTCTTGAGCTATTGGTTGGATTGTTTCTTCAAGTTCACTTCCCCCACTAATTTGTTGTTTGCGCGAAATTGAATGAGTAACAGATTTTTGAAACTTCTTATATGGGATAACTGAATCGATTAAGCATTGGGCCTTCCTTTTCAAGGACAACAAATTTTTAAAAACTTTAGACAGACTAACCTCTCCTTGATTTCCATTCCTTGTTGGTTTGGGTTGTTTATCTTGCAGATTAAGCATCATTGGAATTGTATCCTTTGGGCCTTGTGTGGAGTGGCAATTATCTGAAATACTAGTGGGCTTAATCTGTGGGCATATAATTGGCCTGTCAATGCATAGCATGGTTGGGCTTGAGTCATTTCTAGGGCTTTCTGGTGGTTCTTTAACATAATAGCCTAACTCTCGAGCTTTAGGGCTACGTGGCTTGATACGATCATCATCCCTGTTTATATTATGAGTACTATTTACTCCTCTCATCTCCCTCTGATAAGGGATCTGTACTTGTTGGGGATTGCAGAATTTTTCATGACCCAGTTATAGTGTATATGCATAATACCAAAAATTATGCTATGATTAGTAGAAACTAATCTATGTGATTCAAATCATACATTCGAGATTTCTCTAGTTTGATCCCAAATAACAGTAGGTATGAATTTCAAAATCCCTCTACTTTGATCTCGAATAGGAAACAATAGCAACGATAAAGATTCAACTACTCGAACTCAACCTTTGGACTTCTGTTATATTTCTCGAACACACCTTATTCCAAAGAGAGTGGGCTCACAGCTACTAGGGTTTCTTGCTCTCACAAAAATGTGTATCTCTCAATTATGAGTAAGTGTAATCCTAACTGCTCTTAGAGTGCATATGTATAGAGGTTACAGCAGGGACTACATGATTAGTATGACTAGGCCTTCCTACACAAATAAGGATTACTAATCCAACCAGGATTAATCCTTATTTACATAAATTATAATTTATATCACTAATGAATTATAATTGCATCCTTGTCATACTAGGAATTATATTTCGACCTCTATATTATTAAATACTTATTTATCTCCCCACGTTAAAATAATAGATACCCATCTATTAAATTAAATTAGTGACAATTAAATTTAATAAACTTATTTAATTTCTTGAGACATTCCACTTAATTTATTTGATATGTCGAATTCATAATCTACCTACAAAGTTAACATAGTCAAAATTTATAAGTTTTCTCAAGGGGGTATCATCAATCCCTATACTAGAACAAAGATTCCATCAATAATTAATATTCAACATACACGTAATGTTATTGTACAACTCACTCAGTTTATTGACTCATAGAGAATCTCGCTCTTCTTTGAATCAAAACAATAAACACTACATGTACGTGTCTATTTATTATATTATGATTAAGAGCATAAGTATTCATAATAATTATGAGGTATTAATTATTTTATATAGTCAGTATAAAAATAATTACCTCAAAACAATCTTGTTCAATACACACAAAGTGTACTAGTGCAAGGAGTTAAAAATATACATTTCCCGATAGTCAAGATAGACCTATTAAATCTTGTGTTGCAGTCCTACTGATGATGTGTCCAATTCCATCTAAGACTATGAACTATAAGCTTATATTTCATAAAAACCGATGATCTGATCTTCTGTGTGTGAGCCGTACTCTACGCCCCAAATCATCTACTATATAAAATAAGAGACACACATGTATAATCATTAAATAAATAACGCAAGATAAACATTGCTCACATAGATTCTCATTAAAATGGAATAACTAATTTATTAATAAATATTAAAGCCATTACACAAAGCATGTATTTTAATATAAATCCCTAACAATACTATCCTTTGTTCCACTTCCTGATCGTGCTCCTCAATCTCCTTCACAATGTTTTCAACTGTAGGGTTTCGGTGATTTGGCTCCATAATAGTTTGACACCTACCCTCCGTACTAGAGACAAGTCCTAAAATATTCGGATTGTGTGCCACCTATTCTGACATTCCTTGAATCTCTCTGACCAACTAGATGTGAGGAGGTGGTGGTGAGTGATCTTCATGCGCCGTTGTCTTGTAGTTTCTTCCTTCATTACGATCTAGCCTCGAATATTGGGTAAGCATCGCTTCATCATTTAATATGTTCACACTAAGCCCCGATTTGAATTATTTTGCTCTGAGACCTGGACCAAAATCATATTGAAAGGTTTTGGGTTTAGTCCTGAGTAACACAACGAGCAACTATCGATAGTGTCTTTATTTTGCTTCTCGAGGAGTTTAACAACTTCTTACTAGTAGTCTTTTGTTTTTTCTTAGTTGTTTTGATGTTTTGTTAAATAGTTTTGTTGTCATTCTATCTCTTTGGATTTGTTGTTATGTTCTTTAGGTTATTTTCTTGTCAAGCTTTGGCGATCTCTAGGTGTAGAATATCAATAATGCAGAAGCGAATTTAAACATACCTTGTGGGTGTCAAACTCGAAGGAGGACCTAAGATCTCTAAACCCGAAGATGCTCCACATGCAACCTGTGAGTAGTTCCTATAACATACTCGTAGTGGAGTGTAATCAAACCTCTAAAGAGCCAACTACACTCACTTTATCCACAACTCAAGAGCACTCAAAACACTGTATGTCTATGAGAGATAATCTTCTTCCTGAGTAAGAAAAGGAGACCCACACATCTCTAATTTGTGTAATCTGTATTACAAATATGCACAATATGAGGTGATTATTCTCTACAATAACTACCCTTAACTTGCCTATGTGTGCGTGGTTCCAATAACCACCACCTATGGGTCATGGGTCCAAGTTTAGACATACCCATGGGAGCTTGAATCTAACTCAAATATCAACACCATGTATGCATGTGCTCCTCAAAACATTTGTTATACTATACAAAAAAAAAAAAACAATAGTAATGGGCTCCAAAATGAAATACAAAGGGTGACTCAATGATCGGCTAACCTTCATGCTAAGCATGAGATCTTAAACTTGATCCCTCTTTACAACGCATGTGACTGTCGCGCTCAGATTTTTCGCACTCGAGGAATACTCACCCAAGCGGGAAAAATGCTGTACTCTCTCGTTAGAACTCACCCTCCTAGAAGAATGAGTGCGACTAGGTTTGAATTGAAAAATAGGTTTGAATAAAGGGCTTTTGAAAAAGATTCGGAGTCGCCACCTAACTTGATTAAGGTGAGTTAGGTCACCTAAAAACTAAGAATAATCCGAAGACTACACTTAGGGTTTTTAGAAAAAGGTTTTTGAAAATATCTCCTCAAAAGAGGGTTTTTCAGAAAACAGGTTGTTTGGCAACCTTTGGAAAACATTTAGCCCTTTTTAGAAAAATGACTCCTTTTTGGTCTTTGAAATCAGTGATCTAAGTTCGGAGATTGGTTACGTGTAGGGAAGACGCACTAAGCTATCACCCTACCCCGCCCTTTCGGTACCTACATGTCAATCTACCCTAGATTTACCTATGGGAGTCTTCAACTAACTAATGGTTCAACCCTATTCACTTTGAAAAACAATGTTTGAAAACTAATTTAGCATGATGCATGACATGCAAGTGCAAGATGAAAGAATTGGAAAATAGAAATTGATTTGAAAAGAAATTGATTTGATTTGAAAATAGATTTGAAAAGATGTAATTGAAATTGGAAAGTTTAAAAATTGAAAGTAGAAGTTTGAAAATAGAAATTTTGGAATTTTGAAAATAAATTGGAATGTGAGATTTGAAAAGATTTTGGAAACCGCACCCATGAGGGTGGAATTGAAAGTTTGAAAAGTGTTGTGACCGCACCTATGAAGGTTGCCTACGTATCCCTTTGGGAGAATCAGGTCAGTCGTAGTTCGGACAAGAGTCCGATTGAAAAGAGATTGATTTGAAAAGAGAGATTGGATTGGAAGAAAGAAATTGAATTGAAAATTGAATTTGATTTGGGATTAGAAAAGGAGATTGAATTTGAGAAGATTGGACTTGCTTTGGAAAGATTGATTTTGGAAAAATTTGGTTTTGGAAAGATGGAGGTTTAGGAACCTAGACTTAGGAAAGGTAGGAGACCTAAGAAAGACTTGAGATTAAGAAAGATTGGATTGGAAGTTGGATTTGGAAGATTTAGAAAGATTGGATTTTAGAAAATATTCGAATTAGGAAAGGTCCGCTTTAGGAAGGTTTCGTTTTCGGAAAGTTTTTGAAATTAGGAAAGTTTTAGGTTTAGGAAAGTTTTCGAAAAAGGAAAGGTTTTCAGATTAGGAAAGTTCCCAAATTAGGAAAGTTTTGAAAACAAGGAAGTTTTGAAAATAAGAAAGTTTCGTTTTGGGAAAGGTTTGAAAAAGGAAAGTTTTCCAATTTAGGAAATGTTTGAATTAAAAAAGTTTTGAAATAGGGAAGTTTAGAAAAGTGGAAAGTTTCGTTTTAGGAATTGTTTGAATTAAGAAAGTTTCAACTTAAGAAAGTATTGAATTTAGAAAGTTTTTAGGTTTAGAAAGATTTAACTTAAAAAGGTTTCAAATTTAGACAGTTTTGAATTTAGGAAGCTTAAAATTTTAGAAAGATTTGAAATTTGGAAAGTTTAGGATTTAGAAAGTTTTAGAGTTTAGAAAGATTTAAGATTTTAGAAAATTTTAGAGTTTTAGAAAATCTTGAAAATTAAGAAAGGTTTGAATTTAGGAAAGGTTTAAAAGCTTGAATTTAGAAAGTTAGGATTTGGAAAAGGGGTTGAATTAGGAAAGATTTGAAAGTTGAGTTTTAAAATTTAGGAAAGATTTTTATGTTCAAGTTTTTGGAAACTTAAGGTTTAGGAAATTAGAAGTTTAGGAAGGATTTGAATTAGGAAATAGTTGGATTTTAAAATTTAAGGAAAGGTTTAAAGTTTAGGTTTAGGAAACTTATGGTTTAGGAAGGAATTGAATTAGGAAAAGTTTGGATTAGGAAGGGATTGGATTTAGTTTCTAAAAGAGAAAGGTTGGATTTTATTTCCAAAAACGGAGGATAGGATCTAGTTTCCTAAATGGGGAGATTTGATTTGGTTTCCTAAAGAGAAGGTGGGATTTGGCTAGGATTTGGAAAGGAAAATTCTAGAAACCCCTAGATTTGGAAAATTGTTGTTTTGACGTAGAAAAGAGGTTTTAGAAACATGTATAGTTTGGATATAGAAAACAAAAGATTTTGGAAACCTAGGTTTGGGGCAAAGTTTGAAAATCATGTTTTTGAAAAGAAAACTAGGGTTTCCTAATTGTGGGTTCTAGGGTTTGATTTGGGCTCTAAGAAAAGAAGATTTTTGGAAAGTGCGTTCTTGGAAACGAAGGTTTTCTTAGAAGGAAAATCCTAGGGACGAGTTTTTTGGAAAGTGTGTTTTTGGAAACATAGATTTTGGAAGGAAATCCTAGAGAGGAAATTTCTAGAAGGAAGATTTTAGAAACGAGAGATTTTGGAAAGATTTTTAGGAGAGATTTTTGGAAAGAGTTTTTAGGAAGGTGAACCTAGGGAGTGTTTTTAGAAAGAGATTTTAAAGAGAAGGAGTTTTTGGAAAGGAGTTGAAAAAGGGAATTTTGAAAAATGGATTTTGGAAGGGAGTTTTTGAAAACAATTTTGGAGAGGAGAGTTTTAGGAAAGTATGTTGAAAAAGGAATTTTTAGGAAGAGATTTTTCAAGAGAGATTTTTTTAGAAAGTATGAAAACGTCTCACTTTCCTAAAACGATTCTAGCCATAAGAGGGTTAGAACCACTTTAAGAAAGTGGTTTTGAAAACAAAGCTTGAAAACATAGACCAAAAGGTCACTTTTAATATAACACTTTCCAAAAGCAACCCTAGCCATGGAAAGGCTAGAATCAGCCTAGAATTGTGGTTTTGAAAACATGTTTTTGAAAAAGAGCTTTTGATGCGATTTTGAAAACAAGTTTGAAAACAACTTTTTGAAAACGAATTTGGAAGATGCAAGACTATGATATGCACAATGCAATTTGGGGTCGTGAACATACAAGGCTAAGGCTTCACCACATAATCAAGGGGGCCGGACCCACGTGGTCTTTGGTTAGACTATAAGAAAGCCCCCGACACGGTAACTCTCCAATAGTCCAATCCTACACATGGACCGGGAATCCCCTTGTTTCAAGCATGCAAAGAAAGGGGGGGAAAGAGATGGGGGATTAAAATAGAGAAAACCCAAGTGGGTTGGAGAGAGAAGAGAGAGGGGGAATGCGGAAATTTAAATAGGGAGCCTACCTTGTTTCTTGTTTATTTTGCGCGTCGTGCGGTCTTCAATCTTCAGTCTTGGTCTTGATCTTCTTCTTCAACCTTCAAAGGTTGTCTTCAAGCTTTAGATGGCAGCTCTTCAAGTCTTCGAAGGATGGTTGAAGGTTAGGGTATGAGTGTATAGGGGAATGTATAAGTGTATAGGAGGCTAGGGTTTGTGTAGGGTGGCTAGGGTTTAGAAAACCTAGGGAGGCTAGGGTTTTTGAGGTGCTCGAGCTCTGTATATCGAATTGTATGATTTCTAGGTTAAGTTTGCAGACCCCTTTCACGTTGATTGAGGCTCTGTATTTATTGAGGGAAGACAAGCCTGGCGCCAGGGCAAAATTTACACTGGCGCCACTAGTAGTGGCGCCAGGCCATTTTTTAGCTTGGCGCCACTACTAGTGGCGCCAGCCATTTAGGAAATAATTAAGGTCGGCAAGCAACGTATCTTTGACTAGATTTGGGCGCCTGTACGAGTGACTACCATGTAAACTTTAGCCTGGCTTCACTAGGAGTGACTCCGGAAAGTCCGGGAATGATTTGAAGGAGCCGGGAGTGACCCTGAAGGCCGGAAAGGAGCAGGAACACTTGAAATAGTGTCCTGGAGGTGTTTGACTTGAAAAATGAAGATAAGATGTGTCGGAAAGGTCGACCGAGCCTTTAGGGGCAAAACGGTCAACCGGACCGGAAAACTGCCGGGACAGACTCAAACTGTCCCGGAAGAAGACTTGGGATCTGGAAATATTATTTAGAATGTTCCCAGAGGTTGCCGGTTTGATTTCCAGAGCCGGCGTGGTCAGAAAAGGAAACCGGCCCACTAGGGGCAAAACGGTCATTTTGCACCGGGTTGGCCGGAACTAACTCAGAATGATCCGGAAAGGTAAAGGAAGGTTGAGAACACTATAAAAAGTATTCCCGGGTCATTACCGGTTTGATACCCAGAGCTGGTGTGGTTGAAAAAGGAAACCGGCCTACTAGGGGCAAAACGGTCATTTTGTACCGGGTTGGCCGGAACTAACTCGGAATGATCCGGAAAGGTAAAGGAAGGTCGAGAATACTATAAAAATTATTCTTGGGACATTACCGGTTTGATACCCAGAGCCGGTGTGGTCGAAGAAGGAGACCGGCCCTCCAGGGGCAAAACGGTCATTTTGTATCGGGTTTGCCGGAACTGACTCGGAATGGTCCGGAAAGGTAAAGGAAGGTTGAGAATACTATAAAAAGTATTCTCGGGACATTACCGGTTTGATACCCAGAGCCGGTGTGGTTCCCGGGGCGTTCGGATGCCTAAGGGCAAAATGGTTATCTTGACCGGAAAGTCTCGGAAAAGGTCCTAAAGGCAGTCTGGTCATTTTTCACCGAAGTGAGCTAACAGACACTGGTGTTGACCTAGGTTTTGAGTGTTTCCGCCACTCTAACGGTGCTGTGAGTATTTTCGCTACTCTAACGGCTCTGTGAGTATTTCCGCTACCCTAACGGCTTTGTGAGTATTTCCGCTACCCTAACGGCTTTGTGAGTATTTCCGCTACTCTAACGGCTTTGTGAGTACTTTCGCTACTCTAACGGCTTTGTGAGTACTTTCGCTACTCTAACGGCTTTGTGAGTACTTCCGCTACTCTAACGGTTTTGTGAGTACTTCCGCTACTCTAACGGTTCTGTGAGTATTTCCGCTACTCTAACGGTTCTGTGAGTAGTTTTGCTACTCGGACCGTCTCGAGGAATAAACTGTCTTGAGAGAGGGATTGAAAAGGGGTCTTACCGTCTCCGAAGAGACGTGCCTGGATTGGAACCGTCTCAAGGAATAAACTGTCTCGAGAGAGGGATTGGAAAGGGGTCTTACCGTCTCCGAAGAGACGTGCCTGGGTTTTGAGTGTTTCCGCCACTCTAACGGTTTTATGAGTAGTTTTGCTACTCGGACCGTCTCGAGGAATAAACTGTCTCGAGAGAGGGATTGGAATTGAAATAAGAAAGGACAATGCCCCTAAGGGCATTTTGGTCATTTTGCCTCTATTTGGGCCTGACAAGCCCGTGAAACGATGAAAAGACTGAATTTGGACCTAGAGAATTAGCTTCGATTGGAATATGCTCACAATGACTTGAAAACAAGTCTGGACGGAGTGTAGACTGCCGAGCGGTCAAAAATGGGGTGCTTACAGTAACTAATCATTATTTATGCAATATTCATGCAATGCATGAAATTTACATGTTTCATTTAAACGGTAGTTTTACATGAGCTCGAGAGAGTAGTCATCGAATGCCTGGACATCCTATAGCAAAAAAAAAAAAAGAAAATGAAAAAGAAGGGCTTCAAAATGTACTTTTGGTAAGATTATATAAGAAGAATTGAAACTCAATCATAACCAATGATCACGTAATTATTAACTCCACTTTCCATTAAGGAAATACACAGCTCAGATTGTTAATCATTATTTTAATTGGGCTTAGGATTAGTACTTTCTTTTTGTCTACGCCTAGGATTAGGTGTACATGGGTAAAATTCTGAGCAAAACCCAAAATTCTAATAATACCCCCACTCAGAATTTGAAATAATACTAGTTTATTTTGTACTTCACAAAAAGTAACAAACCGGTCTAGATGGGCCATTGATCCCAAAAAACTAAGGTAGCAGTTGAAGGAGCTTCGTAGAAGGACTTCGTAGCCTAAAGGAACTTCAATGGGACTTTGGGATGTTTGGTGAACTCATATTGAAGGACTTTTGGAGGAAGCCCACCTTGTAGAAGTTTGTTTTGGTGAAACTAGCTTGCGTAGCTTTTCAAATCACTTCTCGCGAATCACTTCATCCACTTAAACAATAAAATATCAAAACTCAGTTTTTGTTGTGAATAGTGTGTAGATGGCCTTGGCACACATTTCAAGGCACCTATCATATCTATAAATAACAAGACTTTGGTGGAGGAAAATGAACACAAGAAGAATAGAGAAAAGGAAGAGAGGAGAGAAAGAAATGAGACAAAAGAGAGCAAAAGTTCTGGGTAAATATTGAGAGATACAATTGTATTTATTTTTCTCTTGTAATATAATGAAGTCTTGAGTGATCTAGAAGATTAACTCCTATTAGTTTCAAAAGAGCTAATATGATAAATCTTTGACAGTTCTCAAAGAACTATTTGTTATTTCATGTGTTGAGTTATTTTTATCTGTTTTATATTTTTTTAATTTTATAATATGTTATCAGCACGACTGTCTAATTAACTGAGATAAAGACTACATTTGCGCTCTTCACTAAAGTATGTTATTTTCCTATGAATTAATATTTCAGTTTACTTATGCAAAAGATTTGAACACTACATACATCAGATGTATGGAGTAAAGGTAATGAACATCAGGTGCAATGATTATCGGTCATACAACATATTGACTTTTACAACATGTTCATAAAATATTTTTGTTATGCTTTTGAAGTGGTGCTCCTTTATATATAATTTATAATTATTTGCAAGAAATGATTCATGATACTGCCAACGTCTATGAACGACTTTGTGAGAAGGAAAAGTAATGTTACTTGTTTAATTTATTCAAGTTTTGTTAAATCATATTATTGTAATTTTATTTTATTTCTTTAAATTTTTAATTCGAGATTCATCTAGAAGTAATGAACTTTGAAAATATAATTAAATAAAAAAAATCAAGCATTCTTGTAGAATGCATGCACGCTGTTTATTTTAATTTTTATTGATTTAATAATTTAATTGGGACGGTACATTGCCGACTACTTTAATTCTTTAATT
Source organism: Euryodendron excelsum (assembly GCA_033060915.1). Classification (NCBI taxonomy): domain Eukaryota; kingdom Viridiplantae; phylum Streptophyta; class Magnoliopsida; order Ericales; family Pentaphylacaceae; genus Euryodendron; species Euryodendron excelsum. The sequence goes on along the minus strand of CM065384.1, from coordinate 16,026,405 downwards.
GGGATGGTACACCACACAGTATAATTTTTTATGCTGTAATTCTTTAATTACACTTATTAGAACAACACATCACCTACTTTAATTTCTGGTACTTTAATTTTCTGTTGACTATGCTTATTGTGTCCATTGCCTGTTTTGATTTTAAGCTTAGTATCATTATTAAATTTTCTTTAAGGAAAGATACGAGTTCTAGAAGATTATAATTTTTCAAAACCATACTATAATTAAATGCATCTAGAGTTGCAAGATTATCAATAGATGCACTCGTAGTGCGAGATTATGTTTAAATAGACCTAAAGTGATGAGTGGCTGGTATGGATCCAGTGTGTTGAATTGAATGCTTTGATTAGCTGATACATTTAACCAATTTTATATCATTTCCTGAAATGAATGCAATTCTATTATATGGTCATGGCATAGTTGCAAATGTGATCACAATATAATAATTTTCGAAATTATAGAGTTACTTTGAAGGTTATAATTGCAAATTGAGAATACCACCAGAAATAAAATAATATGAGAGCAACATAGAATGGTAAAAGGTTTGTTGAATTAACCACTCAAAAATTATAAAGATATTTCTTTGGTCAAGTACATGTAGTACTGGTTACATACTTCTAATACGAGTGAATATCAAAAAGATTTCTACTGTAGAAATAATCTTTATAAATTAAATTATTTAATTGATGATTGATGATACATAGATGGATACATTATTTTTAAAATTTCTAGCATTATTCTTTGAATAATTTTACATATGAAGGCATGAATAGTATTAATGCCTCAATTATTTCAAAGATTAATGGAAAAGATATATGTCTATAGCAAAGAGTGTCAGAATACCCACAATTCTTTGAAGAAAAAATTTTTTGCTAACTTAATATTAGTTGAAATTAATGTTAAGACAATATCAAACATTATAAAATTAATTGAAGTCTCTAGAAAAGTTAAGCTCTAGAATAGTTAGGCTCCAGAAGAGCTAACAACACACCCATGAATACTTCAATAGTAAGTAATGAAATAACGTGTGCATTTAATTCATCATGCATGCACCTAGGGAAGTGCACCACTCCACTTGTAGCTTATGTTTAAAAACCAGACAAAAAAAAAAAAAAAAAAAACTGCCTTATATATTTCGACCTTCAATTGATAGCCGCAACAAATTGTGGCATTTTGTGAAAATTCCATCTTCCTTCCAAAGCATAATATTATAGTATTACAAATTATGCTTTATATTGATGATTTCTTCTATTCTAATAAAAATACAAGATATTTGCTCAACTTGAAAAATGTCTTTATATTACTTCTAATTTTATGCTAAAAATATATAATAGAGAAACTTCTTACTTTTCTTATAGATTATATTATATTATAAAATTATTGGATCACTTGAAATGATACATCAGGAGTGTTTTTAACCTAAAAAAATTTTGTATTGTGAAATCACCTGAAGTGATTTGACTCTGAAATAATTTTATACTTTGACATAATCGTCTTGGTAATCCGGAATCAATAATGATGCATCAAGTAATTAAAAATTCTCATGAACATCTGCGAAAGAACTAAAATATTCTTTTTACCAATTAATTATTCATATACTACTTGCTCTATGAGAATTATATATCTACGATGTGAATTATTTTGATATTTTATGCATACATATATACAATAATTATATATTTGTTTGTTGTTACCTCACATATTTTTGTGGATTGTCATTTTGATGAGTTAGTTATCTCACCATTAAGAAAAAATAAGACGTAACGTGATATTAGTTGAAATATTGTGAACCTATCTCATCTTGGTTCTCAGACAAGTCGATGTGAATTCAAAATTCACAAAATTCTTTACTTGTATTGATTACAAATCGATTGCCTGAAGTATTCACCGACACAAAAAAAAAAAGGTAACAAAATTATATATATATCAACCGCTAATTCTATATCACGAATTGATGTCCCTGTAAGATAATCTGTTAACACAATAGTACATAACTTTAAAGCACAGTTAAAGCGTGGGAGGCCTGTGAGTGCAAACAACAAAAATCTCAGAAAGAAAAAAGCACAACAAAATGAGCAAATTAGTGTTCTTGAAGAAATCATAATATTTAAACTTTATGAAGAATGAACTCTTGAAGAGATAGAAAATCATAATAATTTCTACAATTCCTAAAGAAGAAAATTAATCTCCAGTAGAGGAATCTCCATTGTCTAAATTTCTTGAAGGAACTCTTGTAAAAGAATCCCTAAAAGAAAAATCTCTTGAAGAGATGTCCTTTCTAAAGGAAATGGTACCTGAAAATAATAAGATCTCAAGAAATAATATGAATACATGAAAATGATGAAATAAAAATGAAAGCGTTTCTAACAACATATTCTTATTTAAAGTGGCTCTTGCAATACCAGAAGTAATGAAAACTGAACCATCGACAATTGACAAATGTCAATTTTTATATCATTGATGAAAAAAATGTAAAGAAGCTATTGAATTAAAATTAAACTCATAAGCATAATTGAGATCTATAGTCCAAACACCAACGGATATTGGACTTATAGTCTAAACAATAGAAGATGTAAAATATTCGGACCAGTAATCCACACTTTTGAAGATGTAAAACCAAATTAGTACAAATAGGTATTTGCGTAATGTGAAAATACAATAGTGCAATGTAAAGCACGCCTCATACCACAAGATTTCTCACAGAGACTCGGTATTGACTACAATGAGAGTAAATCTCAAAAGGTCTAAACATACATTTAATGAATGTATAACAGCCAATTCATATGGTGCATTAGGTAATGACATACATATGAAAATTTCCGAAATATTTACAAAGTGTCTGAAATAACTATTTTAAATACCTTGAAGGCTATAGTCTATCAAACTTCAAAGGTATTTATATGGATTAAAACAATCTGGTCATAGATTGTATAATTGTCCCAATAAATATTTATTAGCAATTTGTCCATGCATTTTTATTGAGAAATTAAAATATGAATTTATTATTATTGTAGTATATGTTGATAATCTAAATCTTGTTAAAACTCCTAAATAACTTATAATAAATGCTTATTATTTAAAGAATGAGTTTAAAATGAAAGATCTTAGCATAATATTTTATTCGTTTTGCAGATTGAGCATGTATTAGAAGTAATTCTCATTCATCAATCAATATGAGTAGAAAAGAGTTTATATTGATTTGATATGGATAAAGTTCATACATTGACTTTTCTCATGATTGTCCAATCACTAGATATATAGAAAGATTATTTTCGTCATCAAGAAGATGGTAAAAAAATACTTGGTCTTTAAGTACCATATCTCAGTGCTATTAGAATTTTTATGTATCTTACAAAATATACAAAACCTGATATTATATTTTTCTGTCAACTTATTGAGAAGATATAATTGTATACCAACTTTTAGATAGTGGAATGAAATAAAACACATATAGTGTTATCTTTGAAGAACATCATACATCGGCTTATTCTATGTAAAGAAGTCACTGCTAGAGTTAATTGGCTATGCAGATGCTGACTATCTTTCTTATTCACATAATGCTCTGCCACACATTGTATTTGTTTGTTGATGAAAAAATTGCTATATCTTGACAATCTGTGAAGTAAATATTAATGACAACTTCTTCAAATCACTTCTTCGAAATCCTTATGAAGTAAGTTGAGAGTGCATTTACCTAAGTTCTATGATCAACATATTCAAGAAAATTATTTTTTTATCAAAGATACATCAACAACATTATATGAAGACAAACAACGTGTATTATGAAGATGACAAGAGGCTACATCAAAGGTGATAGAACCAATCATATATTGTTAAAATTACTTTATACATATAAGCTTCAGAAGAGTAGTGATATCAATGTCCAGCAGATATGTCCAAGTGAAAATTTGAAAGATTTATTTATTAAAAGTACTATTAATTACGGCATTCGAAGAAGCGACATTGGCATGCGTCATTTCAATGATATATTATGCTGAACAATTGAAACTATCAACTTCATACTAAAAGTATGAATGAAAGGAGAGTTATATACTATATTCTTTTTCCTTCGCTAAAATTTTTTTCAACAGAGTTTTTCTTTGATAAGGTTTTAGCGAGTCAGTTTTGACGCACCCACACCCTTTTATACTCTACAAGAATATTATACTCTTTTTCTTTCCCTAAGATTTTTTTCACCGAATTTTTCTTAACAATGTTTTAATGAGGCCTATTTTTGTAACAGTCATCCAAGAGAGAGTATTGTGAATAGTGTGTGGATAATTTTGACACACATTTCAAGGCACCTATCATCTCTATAAATAGTGGCACACATTTCAAGGCACCTATCATCTTATAAATAGTAAGGTTTTGGTAGAAGAAAATGAATACAAGAAGAAGAGAGAGGAGAGGAGAGAAAGAAATGAAAAAAAAGAGAGCAGAAACTCTAAATAAATATTGAAAGATACAATTATATTTAATTTTTCTCTTGTAATATAATGAAGTCTTAAGTAGTTTAGAAGATCAACCCTTAATAATTTTAGAACAGCTACTATGATAAATCTTTGACAATTTTCAAAGAACTATTTATTATATTATCTGTTGAGTTATTTTTATTTGTTTTATATTTCTTTAGTTTTATAACAATTTTGTCCATATAAAATTAACTTTTCTACCTATCCTGCCCTTTGTCCAATATCGTATATTCAAATCAAACAATTATATGTATTGAAGGTTGAATGAGTGATTGCTTCTTTAGACGTTGAATCCATTGCTTTAGTTTTAACTCTTTGCTTTAACGACGGGAATTTTCTTTGCTGGGATCTCATTGTATGGAGCAGTCCAACAATCACCCAATTGCTTTAATTTTAAACCTTTACGTTTGAGCAATAGATCTAAAAGTGATTTTTCATGGAAGGAGTCAAAACATAATTTAAAAAAGCCATATACTACTACAAAGAGTCGCATCAAAACAACCCTCTTTTCTTTCTCTCTGTTTTATTAAAAAAATTAAGAGTAAGCACGCTGATCTTATTACGTGACCGATACCAAGGGGTGAAATACTGAAATGTTTCCAAATATTTATTTCAACAAGTGCACAAATCAAATTTCCACTCTTCTTTTTCTTTTTCTTCCATACTTGGGTGACAAGTTAAATGTGAACCATATAAAAAGATTGGTGTAGTGTTTAATTTTACCAATATGTTTGGTCATAGGCAACGATTGTAGCCCCGGGTCAAAATGAATCTAAATAGTATCAAACCTCTAACTAAAGAGACCCAAGTGATTTCAAACTGTCTTACCTGGAACTGGATCATACCAAACTGAGTCAATTTGGGTTGCGAGTACTAGACAATTTTATTACCAGTCAAAAAAGGTTGGGGAACAGAATGTATACTCTTTTTAAGACCCAAATATACTTGTATCTGAAGAAGTGTGGAAGGGTCTACCTTAATACTTGGTGAAAGCTAATCAAGACATGTCCAATATATTATGTAATATACATAAAAACAATTGCTTGGAATATTAAATGGTGAGTGTGCGTTGATTACATAAACCTCCACTTGAATTCTCATTTTATTGGTTGTTAAGTAATTTGGCTTTCTACTAATAATAATAATTAAAAAATACAAAGTTGATTCTTTCTTTATCTTGTCCAATAACTATAGTCTTGGACTTATCGTTTGTTTTTTCAAATTATATCAAGATTTCACTTCTATAATTACTTAATTCGTTTTTGTTAAGAAAATAACCCATGGAAAGTACTCATTTGAGGATGATGAACTAGCATACCGATTCACTTTGTCCTTCCCGTTCTTAGTCCAAAGGAAAAAGAAAAGAGAAAGTGTTGCAACAACAGGGTAATTCGCAATTACTAATCAAATATATTTTCAACTCTATTTTATTTAAAAATGATATATATATACATATATATAAAAGCGGCAAAACCTTTGAATTCAACCGGATCTATGAATTTGAAGCACAATAAGTGGTGACAAATGGATGGATTTGGATGGATTCTAAATGAATTGTGAGTTAAAAAAAGTTCAATCCAAATTTACCAATTTAAAAGACGAGTCAATAATGAGCGAGTTAAATATGAATTAACTCAAACCCATGAATACAAATCCAACCCGTTTACCCATATGTCATTTTTTTTTTTTTTTTTTGAACCTAAGCAATTGTTTGAGAGTATAAAACTAAAAACAAAAACAATCAAAGGTCTCATATTCCATATGTAAATGACCCAAAATAAAAAAAAAAAACTGTTATTATTTAACAGTTCAAGAAATGTTATTCCGTATGCAAGAAATGTTAAAGCATGGCAAAATAATCAAGCCTAATATTAAAATAATCCACATAACCATATAAATAAATATACCACCACATTAAGCATAACAACATAATAATCCAAGTAAGGCTATATGATGAGAACTGAATAATTCAAGATAACTGTCATCTCCTAGCAAATTTCCATACTCCGGGGTAATATTTCCTGTAAATTGATTGTAAGCAAGAATCAAGAACTGAACGCTTGTCATTTGAGAGATTTCGACTGGTAATGGACCTGAAAAGGAGTTGAAGCTCAGGTCTAATCTGGAAATGTTCGTCAAGTTGAGAATTCCCGATGAATGTTCCCATGAATGAACGATGCTTCCAGACTCGAAATATATCCAATCTTTGCCGGAACTGGACCCGTAAAATAGTTTTCCCACATATTCAGAATCACCAAACCTCTACAATTTGAAATTTCATTAGGAACCTCTCCCACGAAAGCATTTTCCGATCCCACAGAGAGAGAGAGAGAGAGAGAGAGAGAGAGAGAGAGAGAGAGAGAGAGAGAGAGAGAGAACAAGATAGGAGAGAACTTTTGAAAGCCCTAGTTGGGAATACAAAGAGAGTTAGGCTTTGGGTTTGTTTAGATTTCCTTGGTTTCTTTAATTGGGTGTTTAATAAGTTCGATAGATGCACCCATTTAAACTCATTTATGAATAAGCATTTTGTTACCAACTTAATAAGAACCCGTTTATTATAATTACTGGACCTAATACCAATTAAATATGAATGGACGTAAAAGATTTGATATTTATGGGTTTGCTTTGCCAGTCCTAAGCACGACCAAATTGAGCTTACGCCAAAATCAAAGCAACCCAATTCATTAAGACTTTGATGGTTTCGTTGACCAAGTATCTAATGCTTCTTCTGTACAGCCCTAACTGTAAGCCAAGTGATAATTAGTTATTAATAATTTAAAAAACTAATATTACGGCTCAAAAGGACAAGACAACAAGAAAACTTAAACCCTTAACATCAATATTAAAAAAATAACTATACACCATTTGACCTATAATACTAGTGTTCTAGCACTTTAAACCCTAATAAGCTTTTTTTGAGAAACAACTGCACTAATAACTTAAGAAATGCCAAATAGATTACACAACATAAAAATTTATACACATAGGGGGTCAAATCTAGAGTTGGTTTGAGTCCCCCGCTTCTTCTTCAGAAAACCTAACTGAGCCTGTGCAAATTCCAAACCATCCTAACCAATGAAACACTTGGTTAAGTTAGCAAGTAATTACACCAGTAACTATTAGCCAAGTGATGTCACATTGCTTTGTCAACATTCATGTTAGAAACTCAAGTCCCCTTGCAATCTTATAAATAATGTTAAGAATAATTGTTATAGCTCAAAGGGTGCAAGAAGGAAAATCATTAAAAACAGCCATGCTTTAACATTTCTTGCAATTAATAAACAAAACAATAAAAAGACTTCAACCTTAACATCAATACTCAAAATCCAACTTTCGTGTAACAATTTCAGGCTTTGAAAAGGCTACTTTAAGCATGATGGAAAAAGAGATCCACAATTACTGTACCTTGCATACCATCCTAATTCAAAAATATTTGTGCTTTAATCCATAACTGGTATAGGGTCAATATTGCGACATGTATATATAATTTTTTTCACACATTTAGTTTGCCAACTGAAATGTTCCAACTTCCATCATCAAAAAATTTTGGCCATTAATGCTTTCACCTTCCATTCTAAATGGCCAAAAAGTTAAACATGCTTTATTGCAAGAATTTTACTTTCAATTTATCATTCTATGTTACAATGAAAAAGAAGCCAACATAAAGTTAAACTGTTTGAGCTTAAATTTTTTATTTCATTTAGTTTCTCCAACAATAATTGGGCTATTTCTAAATCTTGATAGTATATCTATCTCTAAGCAACTAAACTGAACTATATTTTTAGTTGACATTGAAAGTAAGGTTGGAAGATTACAGGAAGGGGGTGTGCACTACCTCCAAACCCACTGTTTTTCATTCGCTCAAATACGGGGATGAATGGGAGGAGAGGAAGTTTCTCATACATATATGTCTATATTTTGCGTCTTGCTAACATGTGTCCTTAGGGAACATGTTAAGCCTGTATTGCCTAGAAACTATAAAAAAAAGTGTGAGTCTTACACTTTGTATAACTAGACAATGCATGCGTAGCATGTGACCTTATGACACATATTACCATTTGCCTTGTATTGTTATCCTTAAAAGTTGATTATCGCGAGTACATGATTGTAAAATTATGTAACACCCATTTCCTTCGTCCAACGAAGAGAAGGAAACAAAATACACTCCCTAGGACATGCCTCTTCCATCTGCTCCCTCCCAAAATTTTCATCCTTCATAATACAAAAGATAGCATAAGCAATTTAATTATTTTGACAACACAAAGATGACAAAGCTAGGAACCTGATCCACAAGGCAATTTTGACCATCACAATCCAAAGCTGTAACGAGTCGAGACAAAAGCAAGTTCAGAGAAAAATGAAACTCACTTGGTCAGATGATCAATAATTTTGGTCTCAGGAAGCAACATATAATCAAATTTGTAAGCATGAACACACCAAAAAAATAGATGCATATGCGTCAAGACGCCACTTAAACACATTACTCTTCCATTTCATTGCATTCTCTTTGAAACAATAAAATTCAAAGAAGCTACCTGATAGAGAGCTAGACAAATCAAATAAATTGAAGATACATCATCAAGCAAACTCCTCTTGGAGGCCCATAAGAGATCTCAAAAAGCTATGTGCTATTATCAATTAGCATGACAGCATAGTATACAATTCATCTGCAAAATTCTTACCTTTAATAGCATTCTCTTGGAAATAAAAGAATTCAACGAAACTATTACCTGGATGGGCTAGATTAGATAAATAAATATCAGTTGAAGGTATATTATCATCAAGCAAGTTACTCTTAGACGCTCAACAAGCAACACCACTTTCAATAACATCACAGTATTATGGCATTGGCGAGTCCAATTCTCTGTATTTCTCAATGATACACATATTAAAGATATATTTGACACTGAATGTATCTTTAGAATTGTTTCGATTACCAAGAACAAAACCAATAGTGGGTAAATAAAGATATCCGAATCTATGTAGGAAAGGAACAGAGGAAGGGAATGAATGATCCCTTACCCTCAGACTGATTCGGAGAGAGATCTTTCTCTCTCTCTCATTCTACGCCTGTGTCTGGACCGAAAGGCGTTGGCGTATCCTTGCTCCTTTCGGTTATTCGGAGGCAATTTCAACCTATATATCTATGTACAACTTGTTCCATATACGTATATGTACAAGTACACACGCGCACATAATATATAGATAAAGAAAGAGAAGGAGAAGTCAAATGTCGAAAGGCCAAATGGAGGACAATTTTAGGGTGAGGAACAAAGAGTCCCCTCCTCAAGAGGCCTTAGTAGAAGACCCAGAAATCCTCTGGGTTCCGAATTAATCTCTGCCCCCTAACTAAGCCAAAATATGAAACCCTATAAAGTAATTCAGATGGCTACTCAAAGGGGCACTCTGCGGCAACACAGCCACAATAAAAGCAAGTAACAACGGAAAACCCTACGCGCTCGCGAGAGAGCGAGAGACAGAGAGACAGAGAGAGAGGCTCTTGCTGGAAGAGGAGCTGGTAGAAGGACGGGCTTAGGCTGGGTATGTTTTAGGGTTTTCATCTTACGCGTTATAGAGAGGTGAATTTTACCTAGACCCCTTTGTTTTTTGATATTAGCAACAAGACCTCTTTGGTTAGACCCCTTTGTTTTTTGATATTAGCAACAAGACCTCTTTGGTTTAAAAAATAGGCAGACTTGTTCCAGAACGGCTTCATACAATTTGAGACTTAAGATAAGTAATTATTAATCACATTTTTTTTATTTTTAGTGAATAATAAATTTTTGATAAAATCAGTCTTTTTCTTTTAAAATTTACTAGTGTGCTAATTTTAAGCCTTTTTTTAACTGGTCTTTATTTTATTTGGGATATATTTTTTTTCAAAAAAGATGTAAAAACGATATAGACCTTAATTGTAACATATAAGATTTAAAAACTTTAGGCCTTCAAAATCTTTTTGTACAATTCATTTTCTTGAGTTGAACCATTTTTTTTTTTTTTGGGTACTTAAGTCAATTAGTATAGTTGATTTTGGGATTACTTTTTATGGGGCCTTTTCTGATATGGACTGGGACAATTTTTAGGAAAAAAAATTGTAGAATATATATAGGGCCTTAATTATATCATATAAGGTTTGAAAAAAAAATTTCAGGCTTTGAATTTATTTTTTGGTTAAAGTAGTGTTTTTTCCCTATGGGTTTACTAGTATAAGTTGATTTTGGGATTTTTTTTTTCTAACAAGCATTTTGTTCTCAGCCAAACGGGCATTTCTATGTAAAAAAAGTTGAAAAACTTACATAAGACCATAAGTTAACAAATAAAATGTTCAAAGATTTGAGACTTTTAAAAATTGGAGGCCTAAGTCGCTCGCCTTACTTGCTTAGGCCTAGAGCCAGCTCTGCTTCTCTTGATTTTGGTTGATCCCATTGATCATATAAAAAACATTTATGCCATTACATACATTAAAAAGATGGAGCAAAACCTCAGCTCGAAATTGTTTGGCAGCTCATTCTTCCAAAAGAAATTTGACCGTTGCTACCAACAATCCCAATTTTGGTTATTTGTACCCCAACAGCAACAATAAAATTGAGTTAACTCCAAGGGGTTAACCTAGTAGAGATAGGAACAAGCTGTAAATTTAGACATCCTCAATGGGAAACTTGATAACCCAAAAAAAGAGTTGAGTTGCTCTCTCTTTCTCTTTCACTCTCCCTCTCTCTTAAATATTTGAATAACGTGGAGATAGGAACAAGCTATAAATTTAGACATTCTCAATGGAAAACTTGATAACCCAAAAAAGAGTTTGAGTTGCTCTCTCTTTCTCTTTCACTGTCCCTCTCTCTTAAATATCTGAATAGCGCTCTGCGAACCAATAACGACATCATTTGAAAACTCTACAAGAAATGTAAGCCAAATGAATGGAAGAGTTATAAAATTCAAAAATAAAAAGTGAAAGTGTGAAGGAAGAGCTGCAGCTAAGATAGCAAGCTCTATTTTGTTTGTCAGCCAGATAAAATGCAAATGTTTCACATTATGGAACCTGCAATTGATTATATCAACTTCCCAGAAGATGGTGTATACAACTTACTTTAAACATTAAACATACTATGATGACTTATTGAAGCTTTTGTGTAAGAACTACCGTTATATATCTATGATCACTTTATGCTTACTTAAAAGGAAATGCTGATCTTTGACCATTCTGTTTGATCTGATCATATCAAATATATAAGAATCCAGCCTTCTTGGCATGCACTAGACCACAAAAAAAAAAAAAAAAAAAGAAGAAAAAGAAAAAGATCGCAACTTGAGAGATTTTGATGACAAGAACAAAATTTTTTTAAGCTCATATACTAAGCTACAAACCTTGTACAAATATGCAGATGCAAAAACAAGGTCAATCTGTCACACACGTCTACAAACCCATCCCTGAGACTCCCTTGATATTGTGCAGTAGTAGAGGACTGAAAGCAGCCCATATAGCAAGAGGAGAGAGAGAGATCACTCATGAACTCTATATACCCTTGCAGCCAGGAAGGTCGATCCAATGCAGTGACAGTTCGACTTCACCACATTCCACATTCCTCAATCTGAGGCACATGTTTTGAGCAATCTTGCCATCTGTCCAGGTAATGCAGCTTTCTTCAGCTAGGCAGTTTTGCCTGGATGGTAGCACTCTTTCAACAACAGTGCCGGCTGGAAGGCCATGCAACTGCATTTTCATGGCCTCTACAAATGCTTTCACGTCAAACACGGCATCTCCCATTTTGTCATCTTTGCTGAACGTGTCATGATCGTACACGGTCTGAATTCAAAGAAATATATGACCATAAAAATACATGAAAAACCAGTGATGAAGGTTAAAGCAGAAGAATCCCCCAAATGCAGAATTCAAATAAATGAAAATTTAAGCAATTCTCTCAACCATACTGGGATTAATTATAGTTTTTCATGTATCTACTTCGTTTGAATTTCAAACTTCACGCAACATGGATTTCATAAATATTTTAAGTTGCCAAAGTCCCTGGCCAAGCTACTAATATCCGTTCCATTTCTCGACCACCCCCTTCTGCTTCTACAGAAGAACCTCACAACAGAGTAATGTGGCATTCAAAACAAATGAGAAACAAATCCTGAAGCAAATCAACAGAGAGCTTGTCCCAATGCAGTTTAGCACAAGAGCTATTATTCCATAGGTGGCCAAATTATTGGCCAAAAAAACCAAACTGAGTACCGATTTATATACAAAAAAAAAAAGGGCTTATTATTGCTACCATATCAAATCACTATTTGACACATACAGGATTTTTGTTTTTTGATAGGTCACCACATACTGGATATTTCAACCTACATTTAGAAAGGTTGATAACATCATGCCAAATTCAGATCAGTTTTCCAACCTGTTGCCTTAAGCAGCTTAAATAAACTATAGGAAGTCAATTGGAAGGGTTTTAAAGATATGAGAAGGCTAAGGACAAATCGTGAATGTCATGTGGGCCCATGTAAGAACTCCTATAATCAAGTTTCGTTAACTGTGAGCTCTAATGTTTTCCATAATTTGGTATGCTGATAGAAGCTATTCTTGACTATATCCACCATAACTCCCAACTATATTATCGGTATTCGAAGTTTCTTAGGTTGTCCTCCATATTTTCTTCCCCACCAATTTCTTGATATAATGTCTTCTTTCTCAATTGAATTCAATGTAGTAAGCATCAATTCAAGCTGCAAAGGAACAAATAAACTTTGATTCAATTGCATAACAAGGTGAAGTCTATTCAAGCATCTGCAACTTTCTTGTCTTCGCTGAAGACTATTTTGGAGGCTATTGGAGTTACTCTTCTAGGTAAGTTCTGATAAACCTAATAGCTAATACTATGAGAATTAAAATCCTGCAATTCTAGCTTGATTAACATCTCAGTGTCTCAACCAGTTGAGGCTAATAACAGAAACCAACCAGTTGTTGAGAATAAGCAGGTTGAAAATTTTCCAATATATGAGGAGACTAGAAAAGAGAGTTTATGACAACAAAAATCCCAAAGAAGTTGAAGCAAAAAATGAGTGCATGGTTGAAGTTTATGTCCCTAAACATTTTAAAGATGCCCCTGATTGCAGGCAATTCAAATAATTGACCTCGTCTCCGCAGATAGATTCTGGGGTGTTAAAAAAAGTTGGGTTTCCAAAAAAGTGATTAAGGCTCAATCCTTGATGAGGGCGAGGCCTGAGGAATTCCAAAAATGTTCCTAGATCTTTTTTGCAGCCAAATTACCATTCACGGCCCTCAACCCCCTAACATAGCCCAAATTTTTACTCTGGGCTTGGGTTTTGATTTAACACTAGAACCCCCAAGTAGTTGCTGTTCAAAATTTTGCACATCCCTTTTTCAAAAAATCCAGCTACCTGTATTTTGAAATCCAAGCCAATACCACAACGTTTTAATCCCAAACCTTAGAGCAGCTCCATAGACTCTTTAAAGTGGCTCTTTTAACTATTTTAGAGAGTCAAATCTCAAAAATAGTTTTTTAACAGGTTCTCTATTTTGGAGAGCCTCACTTTGGCTATCCAAATGTAAAGAGCCAAAAGTGGCTCTCTAAAGTTTAAATATTATTATTTCACAATTCTCTCTCTTTCTCTTTCCTCTTTTTTTTCTCTTTTCTTGGGATAAGTGTTAAAAAAAGAATAATTTATGAAGTGGCCAACTAAAATAGAGAATATTGTTGGAAGATTTTTTAAAATAGAGGATACAGTTTTTAAGTATATTTTGACTAGCTATTTTAAAGAGTAGTTTTGGAGATACTCTTAGTCTTAGAAGCTTTCTTCTCCAAAACCTACCATAAATCAACTGTAGTCCATGCTATTCTATTTTAAGTTTTGTAGTGCAATCCAACATCAAGATTCAGAAAAACTAAAAGGATTACACAAAAGTGAAATGCAAAAACATCTTAGCATTTGAAAACAGCTGATGTTCAGTGTGCCAGCTTCCAGGAATAGATTATTTTTATGTAGGAAAATAACTTGTTTGTTCTTTGCTATCTCTCTCTATTTCTCTGTCAGGTGGTGTCTACAATGGAGGCTCGTGTGATCTAGCTGGAACACAAACCTAAGAACTCAAGGTAACCACCTGCAACATCCAAATGATAGGACACCGGAACCTTCCAACGATCCAAAGACCCTCATGTTTTTAGTACTGCAAACAGCAGTATATGAGGCTTATTATCCATCTGAACCTGTTTGAATAATTATTCTAGTGTATCTTCTAGAATAATAAAAATTGGAGCCGAAGAAGGCAATTACCTCTGCATACCATTTAATGTTTCTTATGGTTGTCTGTTCTCCAATTGATTTTCCATTATGTAAGGAAGTGGAACATTTGACGAGCACATAAAGCTATCTTCTAAAATTATTAAAAGATACTATCTAAGAAGTACGGATACTTCTAAGAAGGTGTTATATTCGTATTGGACACCAACACTCGTTGAATACCCCCTCGACACATGCAGGATATGTGTCTAAACAGGTCTAATTATTTCTTCAAACACGTTCCAAGTTTGAAGAAATAAAGCGGGATTCACCAAAACCGATACTGATGCATACCTAATTTACTGTTTAACATATAAAATACATGGCTTTTAATTTTAATAAGTGTTATTTTGCAAATTTTGTTGTTATCTTTAAATAAAATATTCCTATATATGGCATGTAAAAAAAATATAAAATATATTGTTATGTTGGTGTGTCCGTGTCATGCGTTATGTATCCGTGTTTCTACTACCTTATGTCCCTAGCACGGTTTCATGTCATATTCTGGAAAGAAATAACCCATCAACATACCAGCTTTATTGGAACATTAGGATCTGAAATTGACAGAGTTAAATCTTCATTCCATTCAGGATTGATATCCTTCCTTATAACACGAGTCTTCAGTTTCTGCAATTAATTAAATATATCAACACCCATGTAGCATATAAAAATCAATTAACAAAAAGTAGAAGCTAAACATCATGAGGGAATATATCACATAAAAACAATTTGAACTGCCATATCACAAACCGTGTTACAACTTACACAATGCATGCAACTTCAATCAGGAAAAATAAAACAAAATCAAACCTTACATGATTTTGCTTACATGATCGTAAAAAATGATCAAAGCTTTGTTTGAAAAGAAACATTTGAAGTCTGAAATGGAGGAGATAAAAAATGATACCAACTTTTCAATTACATAAGAACCAATTCTGATACATCAAGAGGTAGTCAAAATCATGAAAATCCAAATACAATCAATCAAATCGACAAACAAAAAATACCTACAAAAAAAAAATATGAAAACTAGATTTAAAAAAAGTAATCTCACTGATACAAGATGAGAAATCAGAAGAAAATGTCAATTTCCTACATACATACATATATATATATGTATATACCTGTCTACCCATCTTGACGACGACGTAAGGATCGCTGCTACGGACGTCGCGGACGGCGAGGTTGATCCCGCGCTTGATCCGGATTCTGAGAAGGCCCAAGAGATTGTCCATCAGCGAAGACGGCTCTGATGATCCTCTTCTACTTTTTCGTTTGTTTTGAAGAGCGACGAAACCCTCCCTTTGGCCTTTGGTTGTGGTCACTGCTCAGTCTCTCTGCTTGTAAACTCTCGCCTCCCTTTTATACTTTACCCACCAAGCCAATCCCAATCAAAATCCCAATTACTGTGTCAAACAAACAAAAAGCAAATTTGATTGCATTTGTGCTCACGTTTTGGAAACTTTCTGAATCCTAGGATTCCCTTCCTCGTGGGCACATTTGATTGTATTTGTGCTCACGTTTTGGAAGCTTTCTGGATCCTAAGATTCCCTTCCTTGTGGGATTGGGGAGAGAGAGGGAGTGAGGAGAGAGGTGGAGAGGAGAGGGAGCGGATGATATTGGTGTTGGAATATAACGTTAAACTTTTTGGTGGAAGGTGGGGAAACCAGGAGTTCCGGTCACAAGTCCGGAATACATGGCGTGAATAACGAAGGTGCCTTTGCATGCGACGTGGTCGCGGCGTTCTGTGTCACAAATTTAGGATCTGTATCTCTGTCGTTTTTTTTTTTTTTTTTTAATTATTTAATTTTCAAATAATGTTATAGAAGCATAATTTAAGATTTTTAAATGGGTTTATGTTTTTCATTTTTATGTTTATGCAGTAGGGTGTCGACCTGCGCTACTCGGTTAACACCCTCTTCGATTTGGTTAGAGCCACAAACACTCATAGTTATTAAAGAAGCAAAAATGGGAAAAAAACAAAAATAGAAAGCACATTTAAAAGATGTAAGGGTATATGGGAAGCGAGAAATTATTAGAAAACTTATAATAATTTTACTAAGAAGCTTTTGCGAAATTCAAAGTAGACGTTTAAGAAATTTAGTGTAGACATTTAAAAAATTTAATGGAGACTTTTAAAAAATTTAGTAGAAACCTACATTAATAATTTTATAGATACCTAGTTAGAACTTAAGGAAAAAAAAAATATAAAATTAATATTTAAAGTTTCTCGAACATTTCTCCTAAGTATTTTACGAGTTTTTGTTAAGTATTCTAATAGTTTCCTAAACGTAACGTTTTTCAGTAGTTTTCAAAAATTTTCTCCAAAATTTTCACATCTGACAATTTTTTTCCACCATAATGTTATATATCAAAATTTTTAACTTTTAGAAGGGACAAATTGTCAGATATTCTAAAACTATAGGTCAAAGTAGAATTTTTAAAAATATAGAGGACACTTATAAATTTTCAAGAGGGGCAAAATGAACGACTCTCTAAAAATTAGAGGTAAAAGTAAAATTTTTGAAAAGTTGAGGTGAGGGAAGTGCCTCCTCTAGGTCTCACGTGATTCTGCAACTTGCCCGTCACTACAGCGCCCATTGAAGTGCAAGAGACACTTTAGAGCCATCCTTTCTAACATGGGCAATTTCTAACTCGTAAGTGAGGAGTCTATGACTACATTATTAGAGTTATAAACTTAGAAATCTTGACAAAATTTTTATGTTGATTTTCTAGAATTTTCATATATTAACGACCCATTTTGGTCACATCATGCAAAATAATATGGTCTTGGGTCAATACTATCCAACTAGTATATTTTACGTTATAACCACTAGCACTTTAATTTTTAATTAAAAAAGTTACTGATTAACTAACTTGCACTTTCAAGATGTAATTTCTTTCTAAGTGCCCCTCCACAAAATACCTCCACAAAATAAAAAATAAAAAATAAAAAATATAAGGGGTATACTTTTGAAAATCATAGTATATTTTCACTGTTAGGAAATCAGGTTAAAGCAAAAACAATAGATTAATTGGTTGACACCTCATCTGGCTAAGGATTGTGGTTATTTAATTTATTATGTCAATAGAAGAAAGATGCATATATTTTTTGGTCCACTACAGATATAATGTGAATATTTTTGTAAAAGTAGGGGACGTGTGCCATGCATCCGCCACGCCCATCTAAAACTCATATTTCTCCATGTAGGATGTTAGATTAACATAAAAAAGAAGAAAAAATCGTAGGATGTTAGATTACGCAAAAAAAAAAAAAAAAAAAAAAAATCTAGCAAGTAGGTAACACTCATAGTTTTAGAATTAGTTAGGGGTAGTCATGGGTCCGAGAGCTCAACAGGCCCGCCCAAGCTAGCCAATATATTATAGGGTTTGAAAATTTTTTTAGGCCCGATTTGTTTAATGCGTGAGTTTGAGAATTATCTTTGAAGTTTGGCTTATTCCGAAAATATATATAAAATAATATATTTTTATATTTTAATGTTATATATATAGTTAAATTTTATGCTATTCAATATTATTTATAAAAAAAAAATTATATGTTAAACATATTTAATATTAAATGAACAGGCTTAGAATGCAATTTTTGTAATTGGGTATGCTTAGAATTTGGTTTTGGGCTAAATAAAATATTTTTTGTGTAGGCCCAGCCCGCTCAATGTCTACTCCTAGTATCACTTAATCTTTTACGTTTTTTTGGATCAAGTCATAAGAAATAAATACATTATGAGAAACATTCATAAGTTTAAAATATTTAAACTAAAGTAGCCAACCGAAAGTCAATGAGCCACATGTTATCATAGTTTAAGATATTCTTTTTTCTTTCTTCATTGTATGCATTTCATTGAAGATGTTCCTAAGATATTTTATTAATAATAACACCCTATATTGAATTTGGCTTAATTCGAAATCTTTAAAAAAATATTTTTCTCTGTTCGCACTTGTCTATTCCAAAAAAAAAAAAATAATAATAAAATGATAAATTATGAAATTTTAATTTTGTCCTCCTTCTCTAACCTTCTGATTTAGGTTCTTTGAAAAATCTTCTGGGGCTATTGATACACTTTTAATACTTCTCTAAAAATTTATATGCTTTTTCCACTACTCTTCAAGTTT
>CM065384.1:14665000-14745000 GCA_033060915.1 Euryodendron excelsum | reverse complement strand
ATCCTATATCGTAATATTTGCTTAATTTGAGTGAAATTTATGTCTTCAATGCTTTAAATATGATTATCATCTATGTGAATTGCATTTCTTGAATTCATGACTCATTACATGATCATATTAAGACATCTTTTATCTCAAAGTTTGAAAAAGGACATATCCTGAATTCCTTATAATTGACATGCCTAGTCTAGTTGCACAAGTCGACACTTCATTTCAAATGGGTCGACTCATCACGACAATAGACTCAAATTATTTCATTAACAGGCATGTGTCAACTCACCAAGTTCATGAGTTGACTCATGAGTTAGGCCTATATACTTTAACGAAGCCCACTTTATAAACATTCAAAATTTCCTTCTCACTCTCTTACTCTCACTCTTTTTCTCTGCCGCTCCCTTGTTCATACGAAAAACCAACAGTCACTCTTAAACCATCACAAATCTTCACTTCAATCTCCTTACAAACCCTAATCAATCCCTTTCCATCATCTCTCAACTATTCTTAATCGTTCAATGGCTCCTAAAATCAAATAAGGATGAGAAAACCCTAATGACTCCTCTTCGCACAATCAGAAACGGAAAAGGGTCGGACCAGTTATCAGAGAATCAGTGGAAAGGGCTCCTACAGAACAACTGAGATGGGATGTGGCACATTTTAGAGATGCAATGGTTGAGGAAAGGTACATGAATATTTTTAGTCTCGGTAAAGTTTTGAATAGACATTGGATAAACTATGAGTACTTTGATAGTGAGAACTTTGACTTCCCTCACACCCTTGCTAGTCTAGGCTGGAAACCCTACACATTAATTATAGAGAATGTATACCCTAAGTTGGTTACGCATTTCTACTCTAATCTTATAAAAAGGTTGAAGGAACCGAAATCACTAGCTTTATAAAAGGAGTGAAAATCACTCTAAATGAAGGCACTCTTGCTAAGATTATGGGCACTAGTTATGGTGGAGAGACATATTTTGAGACTATTAGCCGAAAGAGACAACTTCAAGTTCTCCATGGTCAAGACCTGCCTGAGTCTACCCAACCCATAGCCAATGACCTCCCTGTTGAATTAAGACTAGGACACCATTTTGTAGCCAAAAGTTTTATACCCAAAATTGGTAGCTTTGAACATGCGAGTGAGAAGGACTTGTTTTTCCTTTGGGCCTTCCTCGCAAACACCAAAATTGATGTCCCATACTATATTCTCAGCAACATGGCCAATGCCGCTACCACCTCTTTCAAAAACCTACCCTATGGGATGTTGCTCACCAAGATCTTCAAACATTTTCAAGTCAATCTTTTGGGTGAAAACTACAGAAAGCCTGACCCCTATCAAGATGAGTACAATAAGTACACTTTGAGCAGGATGGGGTACAAGAAAGCTGATGGCCATTGGGTTCCATGGCCAAACAAAGTTGCTCTTGCTAGCTCTTCACACAAAAAAGCAACTGCTTCTGGGTGCAGAAAACCCTTAGCCCAAACTCTTGAAGCCACTTCTGTTGATGAACTCTTAGAAAATATGATGGACATGCTTTAAAGTATGAACCAAAAGCTTGATAATGGGTTGCTACAATTAAAGAACCTCAAACAAGATGTGGTTCAATTGAAAATGGCTCAAGACATTTCAGTTGAAGAAGAGGAAGTGGAAAAAGAACCAGTAAATGAAGAAAGAAATGAGGGAGAACAAGATTCTGAAACTGCTTACAGAACTCCAGCCAGAGCTCAACAAGAGAAGGAACCAGAGGAAGAATTTGAGGACACAGAGGTTGAGTCTGAGGGTGAATCTGAGGCTAGCTTATCTGATGTACTAAGAAAGAAAGCTGGTCTAGCAAAGCGAAACACATCATCTATCCCTTTTCGAAAGAAGCCATATGGTCTGAGGCCTAGACATTTTTCTGGTCCTTCCAACATTGCCTCTGACCCTGTTGATTTATGACCCTCTCCCTCTCCATCTCCTTAAACTCCTCTAAAATCCTCCAACATCAAAAGCTTCACTCATGGCCCTGTTATAACATTTTGTTTTGTTTGTTCTGTTTGTTTTGTTGTTATGGCATAATTTTTGCGGACGCTAACTATAAAATCTTTTGTAATTTTTTTGAATGAATGAAATATAATTATGCTCTTTTGCCCAGTTGATGTCTCAATGCCTTGGTTGTTTGTTTGCTTTCCAGATTATACAATTTATTTTGTTATAATATTTTTTGCTATTGTACTTGTCTATAATTTTCATTCTCTTTCTCTTTTTGATGAATGGACAAAAAGGGAAAGAAGAATTGGAGAAGAACTGGAAAAGATTGAGTGTAAACTAAACCAAGAACTAGAATTGGGGGAGAAGAATTGAACAATGAGTTTTTGTTGGAAAAAGAATTGCACATGTATTAGAATTAGAAAACATTTGGACAAGAAATAGAGAATATCTAATTGAAGTAAATTTGATGAATTGGCATTAATTAATTCATTGCTGAATGGAAATGTAATGAATTGTATGTTAATTGACAAATATCGAGCATGTTCTCAGGGGGGAGTAACATGAATCATTTCCCTCAATTTGTTTTGAATTAACTGACAAAAACTCCCTGAAAGTTGTTTTTGAAAAGTATTTTGTCTCTTAAGCATCATTTGCTTAATTACGAAACAAAGGGGGAGTTCTCTACTGGTATGCCATTCAACTTTGTCCATTTCATCTAATCATATATTAACTAATTTTGCAAAGGTTTTGTTATCATCACAAAGGGGGAGATTGTTGACTCAAGGTTGATCTCTATGTTGATTTTGATGATAACCAAACCTTGTGTTATTTTACTAATGCATTTGATTAGTCTGCAGATTAATAAAAGTTATAATTTAAACTTAAAATTTAACCTTAAGCCTAATACATGTCAAAGTGAGTGCACAACAAGCTTAGGATCAAGCAATGGACTCTAAGAGTTATGCAATGAACCAAACAAGAGCAATGCCACCTATTTCTACTTTAAACAAATGATTTGCATTCGAAAAGATTGAAGGTGTTCAAATAAAGTTTTCATCAAGTATGCATAGACTCAATGAAGTTGACTTGCACTCAAAGAGATTGAAATAGCTAAAAAAAAGACTTCATCAAGTGTGCAAAGATCAATTCAAAATAATGTGATTGAAGTTGCTTGAGAAGAACATTCATCTTGATTGCATGATCTCTACAAAAAATCCAAGCAAAGAATTCTTCTGAGATATAAAGAATCAATGAAGATAATATGTATAAATAGACTTCATCAAGCTTATAAAAGTTTCATTGAAGTAATCCTAAAGAAGAAAGAAGAATTACTAGTAAAGAGAAGAGATCGACAATGAAGCATTTTGAAGCTCTACATGAAAGAGAAAGCTTGGCAATGAAAGAGGAAGCTTGAAAACAAAAAAGAAGAGATCAACATTGATTGAATGAAGTCCTGACAGTTTTGAAATCAAGAAAAGAGGATTATCAAATGAAGAATTCAACCCAATTTGAATAGAGAACAATCTTGTTGTATTGAACATTTTGATTGATCATAATACCCCAAATAGAAGACTCTTTGAAAATCTTATAATATTGCTGAAGATGAACTTGATCATTAGAAGATAGAATGAAGATTTCTGGGTAATGAGTCAACTCATGGAAATGAAGAGTCGACACATGAAGACAGAAGTAAAAACTTAAAGACAGAATGATCAATGATTCGACCCATGAATATAGATAATCAACACATGAAGACAGAAGCAAGATTTCTGTGCAATGAGTCGACACATGGAAATGAAGAGTGTAAGTACCCCATTTTTGACCGCTCGGCAGTCTACACTCTGTCTAGACTTGTGTTCAAGTCATTGTGGGCATATTCCAACCGAAACCAACTTTCTAAGTCCAAATCCCATCTGTCCATGGCTTCGCGGGCCTGCCGAGCCCAAATAGAAGCAAAATGACCAAAATGCCCTCCAACTCCAACCCCTCTCTTGAGACAGTATATTTCTTGAGACGGTCCTAAATCAGGCACATCTTTTCGGAGATGGTAAGTCCCCTTTCCAATCCCTCTCTCGAGACAGTTTATTCCTCGAGACGGTCCTAAATCAGGTACGTCTTTTCGGAGACAGTAAGTCCCCTTTCCAACTTCTCTCTCGAGACAGTTTATTCCTTGAGACGGTACCAAATCAGGCACGTCTTTTCAGAGACGATAAGACCCTTTTCCAATCCCTCTCTTGAGACAGTTTATTCCTCGAGACGGTCCCAAATCAGGCACGTCTTTTCAGAGACGATAAGACTCTTTTCCAATCCCTCTCTCGAGACAGTTTATTTCTCGAGACGGTCCCAAATCAGGCACGTCTTTTCAGAGACGATAAGACTCTTTTCCAATCCCTCTCTCGAGACAGTTTATTCCTTGAGACGGTCTCAAATCAGGCACGTCTTTTCGGAGACGATAAGACCCTTTTCCAATCCTTTTCTTGAGACAGTTTATTTCTCGAGACGGTCCCAAATTAGGCACGTCTTTTTGGAGATGATAAGTCCCCTTTCCAATCCCTCTCTTGTGACAGTTTATTCCTCGAGATAGTTCCAAATCAGGCATGTCTTTTCGGAGACGGTAAGTCCCCTTTCCAATCCCTCTCTCGAGACAGTTTATTCCTCGAGACGGTTCCAAATTAGGCACGTCTTTTCGGAGACGGTAAGTCCCCTTTCTAATCCCTCTCTCGAGACAGTTTATTCCTCGAGACGGTTCCAAATTAGGCACGTCTTTTCGGAGACGGTAAGTCCCCTTTCCAATCCCTCTCTCGAGACAGTTTATTCCTCGAGACGGTTCTAATTCAGGCACGTCTTTTCGAAGGCGGTAAGTCTCCTTTCCAATCCCTCTCTCGAGACAGTTTATTCCTCGATACGGTTCTAAATCAGGCACGTATTTTCGGAGACGATAAGTCCCCTTTCCAATCCCTCTCTCGAGACAGTTTATTCCTTGAGACGGTCTCAAATCAGGCACGTCTTTTTGAAGACGATATGTCCCCTTTCCAATCCTTCTCTTGAGATAGTTTATTCCTCGAGATGGTCTGAGTAGTGAAAATACTCGCAAACATCACAACCGTCTGAGTAGCGGAAATACTCGTAAACAGGTCGACATAGGGAATTGCCAACAAACCCCTGTGTCATAACGACCGTCGTCAGAGTGGCAGAAACACTCAAAACCCAGGTCAACACCAGTGTCTCTAGTCCACTTCGGTGAAAATGACCAAACTGCCCCTTGAGCCTTTTCCGAGACTTTCCAGTAAAGATGACCATTCTGCCCCTAGGCATCCAAAAGCCCCGGGAACCACACCGGCTCTGGGTATCAAATTGGTAACCTTCTGAGAATATTTATTATAGTATTCCTGACCTTCCTCTACCTTTCCGGATCATTCCGAGTCAGTTCCAGCAAACCCGGGACAAAATGACCGTTTTGCCCCTGGTGGGCCGGTCTCCTTTTCCAACCACATCGGCTCTGGGTATCAAACCGGTAACTTCCTGAGAATGCTTTTTATAGTATTCTCAACCTCCCTTTATCTTTCCGGATCATTTCGAGTCAGTTCTAGCCAATCTAGTGCAAAATGACCATTTTGCCCCTGGTGGGCCAGTCACCTTTTTCGACCACACCGGCTCTGGGTATCAAACCGGCAACCTTTGGGAACATTTTGAATAATGTTTCCAAATCTTGAGTCTTCTTCTGAGATAGTCTGAGTTCGTCCTGGCAGCTTCCCGATCCGATTGACCGTTTTGCCCCTAAAGGCCCGGTCAACCCTTCCGACACGTTGTATCCTCACTTTTCAAGTCAAATACCTCCGGGACACTATTTTAAGTGTTCCTGCTCTTTTCCGGCCTTTCGGGTCATTCCCGGTCTTCCAAACTTCTTCTCGGACTTTTCAGAGTCATTCCTAGTGAAGTCAGGCTAAAAACTGCATGGTAGTCACTAGTACAGGCGCCCAAATCTAGTCAATGATACGTTGCTTGCCGACCTAAATACTTTCCTAACTGGCTGGCACCACTAGTAGTGGCGCCAAGAGCAATTTTGGCCTATCGTCACTGCAACAGGCGCCAGTGCATTCCCTTCTCTATAAATATAGAGCCTCTTCCAGCGTGAAAGGGGTCCGCAAACTCAGTCTAAAAATCATATAATTCGATATACAGAGCCCGTGCACTCCCTAAACCCTAGCTTTCTTAGGTTTTCCAAACCCTAGCCATCATACACAAACCCTAACCTCATATACTCCCATACACATCCCCATACACTTATACACTAGCCTCCAACCCTCCTTTGAAGACTTGAAGAGCTGCAAACCGAAGCCTTGAAGATTAAAGACGAGCCTTCGAAGATCAAGACTGAAGTGAAGCGAAGACCGAAGAAAGCAAGGCGCGCAAAATAAATAAGATACAAGGTAGGTTTTCTATTTAAATTTCTGCATTCCCCACTCTCTCTTCTCTCTCCTAACCCACTTGAGTTTTCTCTATTTTAATCCCCCATCTCTTTCCCCCCCCCCCCTTTCTTTACATGCTTGATACAAGGGGACTCCCGGTCCATGTGTAGGATTAGACTATTAGAGGGTCACCTTGTCGGGGGCTTTCCTTCAGGCTAACCGGAGACCACGTGGGTTCGGCCCCCTTAATTATGTGGTGAAGCCTTAACCTTGTATGTTCACGACCCCAAAATTGTATTGTGCATATTATGATCTTGCATCTTCCAAAAATTTGTTTTTAAACTCGTTTTCAAAATCGTTTTCGAACTTGTTTTCAAAGGTGCATCAAAATCTCTTTTTTCAAAACATGTTTTCAAAATCACAATCCTAGGGTGATTCTAGCTTTTCCATGGTTAGGGTTGCTTTAGGAAAGTGGTACATTCAAAGTGACCAATATGGTCCATATTTGCAAATCATGTTGTTTTCAAAACCACTTTCCTAAAGTGGTTTTAGCTCTCTTAGGGTTAGAATTGCTTTAGGAAAGTGAGATGTTTTTATACTTACCAAAAAGCTCTCTCTTTTCAAAAATCTCTTCCTAAAAATCTCGTTTTCGACATACTTCCCAAAAACTCTTCTTTCCAAAATTGTTTTCAAAAACTCCCTCCAAAAATCTATTTTTCCAAACTCTCTTTTTCAATCCCTTTCCAAAATGCTCTCTTCAAAGTCTACTTTCCAAAAACGTTCCCTAGGTCTCTTTCCTAGAAAAACTCTCTTCAAAAATCTTTCCAAAAACTCTCTTTCCAAAATCTCCTTTCTAGAAACTCCTCCCTAGGATTCTCTTTTAAAAACCTTCGTTTCCAAAAACGCACTTTCCAAAAACTCTTTCCTTAGAGCCCAAGTCAAGCCCTAGAACTCACAATTAGGAAATCCTAATTTTCTTTCCAAAAACATGATTTTCAAACTTGCCTTAAGACCTAGGTTTCCAAAACCTCTTGTTTTCACATCCAAACTATACACATTTCCAAAACCTCTTTTTACGTCAAAACTATAGCCTTCCAAATCTAGGGTTTCTAAAACCTCCATTTTCAAATTCTTGTCAATTCCAATCTTCCCTTTAGGAAACCAAATCAAATCCTCCCATTTAGGAAACCAAATTCAATCCTCCGTTTTTGGAAACAAATCAAACCATCTCTTTTTAGAAACAAAATCCAATCTCTTGTTTTAGGAAATAAAAATCTCAATCCTTCCTAGTCTAAACCTTTCCTAATTCACTCTTTCCTAATCTCATACCTTCCTAAACCATTGGTCTCCAAAACATAAACTTTCAAATCTTTCTTTAAACTTTAACCTTCCGAATCTTTCCTAATTCAACCCTTTCCTAGTTCTATCCCTTTCCAAATCTTAACTTTCCAAATATAAATCTTCGAATCTTTCATAAACTCAAACCTTTCCTAATTCTAAGAATTTCTAAAACTCAAACTTTGAATCCTTCTAAAATTCTAAACTTTCCTAAACTTCAAATCTTTCCAAATCTAAAACTTTCTAAACTCAAAACTTTTCTTACTTTCAAAACTTCCCTATTTCAAAACTTTCTTAAAATGAAATCTTTCCTATTTCAAAACTTTCCAATTCCAAAACTTTTCTAATTCGAAATCTTTCCTAAACGAAAACTTTCCTAAAACGCAACTTTCCTAAAATAATGCTTTCGTATACTGAAACTTTCCTAAAATGAAACTTTTCTATTTTGAAACTTTCCGAATTCGAATATTTCCTAAATCCAATCCTTCCTTAATCTTCCAGGCCCAACATTTGACTTAAGTCTTTCTTAATCTCAAGTCCTTCTAAATCTTATCTTTCCTAAGTCTAGGTTTCTTAAATCTCAATATTTCCAAAACAAGTCCAAATCTTTCTTCCAAGTTCTATCTTTTTGAATCAAAGTCTAAACCTTTCAATTCCAAATTCTAAATTCTAATATTCTATTCTAAGTTCAAATCAAATCCTTTTTCAAATCTATTTTCTATCGGACTCTTGTCCGAACTACAACTGACCTCATTCCTCCAAAAGGATACGTAGGCAACCCTCATAGGTGCGGTCTGCACATTTTTCAAATTTCCAAATCCACAATTTCTTTCAAATTTCAAATTCCGCAACATTTTTCAAATCTCAAATTCTACAATCTTTTCAAATCTCTAATCTATTTTCAAACTTCCCATTTCAAATTTCTAGTTCTAATTTTTCAAACTTTCCAATTTCAATTCCATCTCTTCAAATTTATTTTCAAATCAAATCAATTTCAAATCAATCTCTTTCCAAATCTATTTTTCAATTCTCTTTCCTTGCACATGCATATCATGCATCATGTTAGTTTTTTTTTTTTAACATCTTTTTCAAAGTGAATAGGATTGAACAATAGTTAGTTAAGGACTTTCATAGGTGAATCTAGGGTAGACTGACATGTAGGTACCGAAAGGGCGGGGTAGGGTGATGGCTTAGTGCGTCTTCCCTACACGTAACCAACCTCCGAACCTAGAATCACTGTTTTCATAGACCAAAACAGAGTTATTTTTCAAAAAGGGCTAAACGTTTTCCAAAGGTTGCCAAACAACCTATTTTTCTTAAAAACCCTCTCTTGAGGTGGTATTTTCAAAAACCTTTTTCCAAAAACCTTAAGTGTAGTCTTCGGATTATTCTTAGTTTTTAGGTGAGCTAATTCACCTTAATCAAGTTAGGTGGCGACTCCGAATCTTTTTCCAAAAGCTCTTTATTCAAATCTATTTTCAATTCACACCTAGTCGCACTCATTCTTCTAGGAGGGTGAGTTCTAACGAGAGAGTACAGTGTTTTTCCCACTTGTGTGAGTATTCCTCGAGTGCGAAAAATCTGGGCACAACAAAGAGTCGACTCATGAAGACAGAAGCAAAATAACTTGAAGACAGAATGATCAATGAGTCGACACATCTATATGAAGAGTCAACACATGGAGACAGTGGACAACATCTGGAAAATGCCGACCAGTTAAGTCGACACATTAAGCCTAGTGTTGACACCTGGGAAATAACGGCTAGTTTTTCTAACGTTATAACGGACTGGACTTGCATTAAATGAGCCCCAACAACCTCCAATGAATGAAATCAATACAGGGGTTTATATACAAGTTTCCAACTGTATTTATACAAGAAGAGACATAAGAAACCAATATCGACTGACTGATCAAACTGAAAATTCTGAACATTCTTCTTGTCTTCTTTGTGTGAGCTTATATTGTACAATCCACTCTTGATAGAGAGTTTATAAAATAATTTGTATATCTTTATACACCTGGAAGTGAGAGTTTGAGTGGATCTTGGATAAAACTACTTAGTGGCTGAAGAACTTGGGAAGACGTTCTTGTGTAAATAGTGAGCTGAGCACTTGGTCATTCAGCATCCATTTGTAATTGGAGATTACAAAGTGGAGGAAGACTTCAAGGGGATCTTGGGGTGAGGACATAGACCACGAATTGTGATTGAACCTCAATAATTCTCGGTGTGCTTTCTATTGCTCTATTTTTGATTCTTCTTTTGATTACATTGCTTATATATAGATTGTTCATTGTTACGTTGATTAGATTAATTTTAATTAATCTTAATTGCCTTTAATTTCTGAAAAACCCAATTCACCCCCCTCTTTGGTTGCCTTTTGGGCCAACAAGTGGTAGTAGAGCTAATATTCCTGTTTTAAGGCTTAACATCCTAGGAATAGATCCATGGCAACTAATTTTGGAAGCTCTCTCGATGAGGGTCAATCCACAAATAAACCACCTATGTTCAATGACACTAATTACAATTATTGAAAAAATAGAATGAGAATCTATATTCAATCGGTAGATTATGAATTATGGAGACTTATTGTAAATGATCCCAAAATTCCTACAACATAGTAGATAGAATGGATATCCATAAACCTGAATATGAATGGGATGAAGATGATATGAAAATATTACAATCTAATGCCAAAGCTATAAATATTCTATATTGTGCACTTGATCCCAATAAATTTAATCGCATTTCAACGTGTGAATCAGCTAAAGAAATATGAGATAGACTAAAGGTTACACATGAAGGTACCAATCAAGTAAATGAATCTAAAATCAATATTTTGGTACATAGTTATGAATTGTTTAAAATAAAACCTGATGAGTCCATCATCGAGATGTTTACAAGGTTGACCGATATTATTAACAACTTAAAATCTCTTGGAAAGGTGTAACCTAACAATGAGCAGGTGAGGAAGATTCTAAGGTCATTGCCAAAAGCTTGGGAAGCTAAAGTCACATCAATCCAAGAAGTAAATGACCTCAACACCCTGCCTCTTGAAGAACTCTTGGGCTCTCTAATGACTCATGAGCTCACTCAAAAGTAACATGCCCTAGAGGATGAAGAAAAGAAGAAAAGTGTGGTTGCATTCAAATCCACCAGTCAAGATGATGAATGAGCAAGTGATGAGAATGAAGATAAAACTGCTCTCATCACTCGGACATTCAGAAGATTCATGAAGAAGAAATGGAAAGGTGGAAAGAAGCATGAAGCCAAAGGAGAACCGAGTAAGGAATCCAATATTACATGCTATGAATGCAAGAAGCCTGATCATATAAAGGCGGAGTGTCCTCTGCTCAAAAAGAGAGGAAAAAAATATCAAGAAAAAAAGGCCATGGCAGCCATGACATGGAGTGACGATGAAGAATTAAACTCCAAAGAAGAAGCCAAACCACAAGAAGTGGCTAACCTTTGTCTCATGGCTCATGAGGACGATAGTTTGAAATCATTAGAGCAGAAATATATCGATAAAGCAGTTAACAAAATAGTTAATAGAATGAAAATGAGCATTTGTCTTAGAGAATGCATAGTTTCCTACTCTGATAATATTTCTGGATCAAGTTGTTTCTGATTCTCGGTGTTTAAGGGTTACATTTCTTATAACCAGTTTTGCAGTGTTAAGTAAAGGAATAAACATAATACAGTGGGTAACTTGGTGGGGTTATTCCTTGGAATCCTCCTCGTTTCTTGTCAGGGACGGAATTGCCAAGTGTCGGAACCAAAGGGGATTATTTAGAATTTATGCCGGGAGGTCCAGTAACCCCTACTCTCCCATTTTTGAATTCCTCATTTTTTTGAGGTACCTCGGAAAAATTTCAGATTATTTTCTTTATTATTGTAATTTCTATGATTTTTCACGTTAAAACACTATTTTTAATCCATAGAAAATCATAGAAAGATCAAAAAATTCTAGAAAATTAGGGGAAGGCCTAATTTGGTGTCACCAAAACACCATAAAATTTCAGGCTGAGGGGGTGTGGGACATGCCCACACGCGCCACCAGCCGCTCGTTGGGAAGGAAGACAGTGCCTTCATCTTCTTCCTCGCGGGTCTGGGGGCTTCTCTCGCTGATTGCCATTGATCCATGGTTGTCTTGGCCATGCATTGTGTCCTAGAGATAGGAAAGGACCTGGGCTACACACTCAAGGCCAGAGCTCGACCAACGGTGGCCGTTATGGCTGGAAAAGCTCGTCTACATGGCGGAACCCTAGGGTTCCAGACCTGTAACTGAGCTTTTAAGCCTCTTCCGGTGGTTTTCTAGAGAAGTGTTCTTCATGAAAATTGTTCCTAACGTCAAGATGAAGAAGACCGAAATGGCCGTGACAGCAATGGTGGCCGGAGTTAGGTGTATTCTTGTGTTTTTCAGTGAACCTCAGTTTTCAGGGTCTTTCCAGCGTATGCACATGGGTACGAGGCCTCTCTAGGAATTCTTGGAGGTCTAGGAGGAGCCTCATGCCCTGTGACAGGCCTCAAGTCCTGGCTTGAATGTTTTTGCTCAAATAGCCATGAAACTCTCATTCATTCTCTCTAGTTTTGTTGTGGTTATGAAAGGTTGGTGGCCAGATTATGGTGGGTTTGAGATGGTGAAGGGTAGGGGAAGAAGCCCTACCTTGTTCGAATGGCCTCCCCTTCTCTCTTTCTCTCTCCTCGACTTCTTCTTCATTTGGTCTCTCTTTTTCTCTCTCTCTCTCTCTATTCTTCGAACAACCAGGGTTGGGGGTGTGGAAGCCTAATTATACATATATATATATATATATATAGAGTGGTGCAGTCAATGGCTGGGGGTAGTGGGCTTGGTCGGCTGCATGGGGCATTTCCCTGCATGGCCTCCCACCCTCTCTTTTTATATATTTCTCTCTCTCTGGCCGGCCAGTAGGTGGCTTGTAAATGCACTAGAGGTGTTGCATGGGGGACACACGAGGCTACAATGGTGGTGCATGCTTTGGTGCATGGGCACGGTTCTCTTTCCTTTCTCTTTTTTTTTTTTTTTTTTTTGTCTATATTTCCCTCACTCTGTCTCTAAATCCAGCCACTAGGTGGCTTACATATATACCATGTATACATGGTAGGTGGGTTATGGTGCATGGCTGGGTTTGGTTGTGTGTATTGTGTGGAGTTTCTATTACTCCACTAGTTCTCTCTCTCTCCCTATCTCTCATACTCTTTTTCTCTCTCTCTGTTTCTCTCTCGGTTTATAATATATACCATGCATATACTCTTTACAATAGCCAATAGTTGGCTTTAAAAGGGAAAAGGGTGTTTAGTGTGTGGTAGGAGTGTGTCATAGTGGGGTGGGTGTGTGTGTGTTGAAAATTTCTAATTATATGTGTATATTAGGAGCACTATATATATATATATAACTATATACATGTTAGGGTAAAAGTTTGCCATGCATGTGGCCAAGGGGTGCTCCCAAATGTACATCCATACATTTTATATCACAAGGTGTATATCAAGCTAAGTGTGTTAAGAAAATAAATGAGAATTGTGCAAGGGCTTAGAAAAGTAACATCTAGTATGTGATATTTGAATCTATTTAAATATGCCATAACCGGGGCACTCACTAACGTATGAAGTCTTAATTGATGGTGGAAGAGTCGGTTTATAGCCTAGATGCCTCCCGACACTACTAAGTGCGGGTAAGGTGTCATGCTGGGTTTTGCCATTTAATTATGGTAAAGAAAAATTTTCTAGCCTAATTTTCGAGTGATGGACGTTCTAGTCCTATTAGGGATGAAATGTACTCAGTTTAGAAAAATCACGGGTGTTACAAAAATCTTCGAAACTCGATTTTGAATAAAAATTTTTGCCAAAAAAGTTTAGAAAACTTTGAAATGGATTTTGAATGAGAAAAAAGTTTGAGGAAATCTAGAACTTGATGAAACTTTTGAAGGAAAAGTTTAGGAAACCTTTGAGAATAGATCTTGAATTAGAATTTTTAAAGATATAGTTTATAAAACTTTGGAACTCGAATAAGTCTTTTAGAAAATTTAGACAATTGATTTGGAATAACACTTTCTTGACGGAGAAGTTTAAAAAACCTCTGAAATGGATTTTGAATAAAACTTCTTGAATGGTTGGAAAAGTTTTGAATTGGATTGCGAATACGAATTTTTGAAGAAAAAAGATTAGAAAACCTAGGAATTTGATTTTGAGTAAGAATGTTTTGAAGAAAAAAGTTGAGAAAACCTAGAATTTGATAAAACTTTTAAAGGAAGAGTTCGAAAAATCTTGAATCTTGATCTTGAAAGACTTCTTGGAGATAAAGTTTTAGAAACCTTTGGAGAATTGATTTTGAATAAGACTTTTTGAAGGAAAAAGTTCAGAAAATCTTGAATTGGATTTTGAATAAAACTTTTGCAGTTTAGAAACCTTTGGAACTTGAGTAAAACTTTTTGAAGAACAAAGTTCAGAAAACTTTTGAATTGGATTTTGAGTAGAACTTATGAAGTTTAGAACATTTTGGAACTTGAATAAAACTTTTTGAAGGAAAAAGTTTAGAAATCTTTTGAATTGAATTTTGAATAGAACTTTTGAAGTTTCGAAGACTTTGGAACTTGATTTTGAATAAGACTTTTTGAAAGAGGAGTTTAGAAAAACTAGAACTTGATAAAACTTTTGAAGGAAAAGTTTTAGATAGCCTCGGAGAATTAATTTTGAATAGAACTTTTGTGGAAAAAGTTTGAAGAACCTTGGAAGTAGATTTTGAGTAAAGCTTTTTTGAAGGAAAACCTCAGGAAACCTGTGGGAATTGATTTTGAATAAGAACTTTTTGAAAGGAAAATCTTATAAATTCTTGAAATGAATTTTAAATAAAACCTTGAAATTTGATTTTGAAACTAACTTCGGATTTTGAATTTGAAATAAACTTTGGGAAGGAAAGGTTAAGAACCCTTTGAAATTGATTTTGAAATAAACTTTTGAAGGTAAAAGTTTATAAACCATTTTAATTTGAAACTTAGACAAAACGTGTAGAAAATTCATTTTGACTTGAAATCTGAACTTTTGAAGACAAAATGTTTAGAAAATTTGTTTTGACTCAAAATTTGAACTTTTGAAGACAAAATGTATAGAAAATTCATTTTGACTCAAAATTTATTTTATACGTACCTCTTACCTGTCTATGAAACTTTACTGTATCTTTTCCCTTCTGGCATGTCTTCATGATGGCTAATGCGGGAGACAATAATCAACGCATGAGGCAATGAAGAGATTTGCTATGGTTGAGCATTTGACTAGTGCTGTTGATGAGGAGAGGGTGGTCTTGCTAAGGCTACTATAGAAGATGCCCCAAATGAGGCTGTTGGAGATGTTGAGGTTACCCCTGCCGAAGCTGATGCTAAGGTTGAGGTTAAGGTAGCCTTTTGAGGAGGCCCATGATGTAACTACTGGTTGGGAGACTTCTCGGTAAAACTAAGAGTGGAGTGCCATGGGAGACTGCTTCATGCCTATGACTCTCTTGCCTTGGAATTTGAAGGAGAGGACATTGGTTTTATCTTTGGTCGGGATCTCTTGGGGTTTGAATCCAGGGTATTAGCTTGACTGTTGAGTTCTGATTTTGGTAGATATGGTAGGATTCTTGTTGACATGTCTCTGGATGGGTAATGCTTCTCTTGAGTTGATTTTTGGGAGGAGTGAGGTCACCTTTGGCTATTACGTGTTAATTGGATCAACTGGTTTGGATGGGAAATGTAGGATGGGTTATTATCCCAGTTTTCATGGTTTTAAAAAGGTTGAATCAAGGTTGATTGGGAGGTTGAGGGTGAGCCGCTACTCCATTCTCTATTTCTTGTTGACTACAACAGTCTAAGCTTTCCGAGGTGTGTGCCGGTGCTGAAGATGTCTGAGTTTGCTTCGTTGCACGGTGAATTTAGCTCCTTTTTATGCTTTGCCCCATTCCTTGGTTTCCTATTTGTGTGTGTGTGTGTGTGTGTGAGAGAGAGAGAGAGAGAGAGAGAGAGAGAGAGAGAGAGAGAGAGTACATTTTTGTGTAAAAACAGTTTATTGATGTCAATTCTAAAAATGCACAGGTAAAGGGGTGAATGTATGTTTATACTTTTTAATGAATGCACATCATATTTTTTGATGAATGAACAGGTTTATATAAAAACTGAATTGAATGAATCTCCTACTTTTTGATTGGTGAATGCACAGGTTTATTAGGAATGGAATTGAATGCATGTAACCAATGCACAAGTACCACATGCACATGAATTATTTTTGAAGAATGCCCCAGGATTGCCCCAGGGTCCATACTTTCAGGATTCTACCCCTTCAGTTCTATCCCATTCTTATCGGGGTGTGATAGCATTTGCACCATTCTCAGGGGATCTTGAACTTTTGATTTTCCTGCTTGTATCTTATCCATACTTTCTATGGGGTTGCTGTTTGGGAATTTTCTATCCTTACTTGGTTTTCTCTTTAGATCTTCAAATTTTATTGTGGCTTGAGCGACAACTTGCATACCCTTTGCAGAGCGATAAATAGCTTGGCTCTCAATTTGAGAAGACTTTTTTTAGGACCGTAATGCTGGCTTGTAAGAAATGAAGAGATAGTTAGGCTCAAAGATTTTCTTTTAGTAGGTTGTTTAAACCAAAACCATCTAAGCACACTTTGAGGCATGTGGTTGCACCTGCCATCCTCCCCTTCTCTCTTCTTTCTCTTTTTTTTTTTTTTAATTACTTGTCTTGGTATTGTTCAGGCTTATTTGGACTAAGCAATTTTCTTTAATTAGAGAGGACTTTGATTTGGATCGTAACGTAGTCTAGGTTAAGAGGTTTATGAATGAAAGGATATAAAGGCTCAAACATTATCACTTATAGGGTTTCGAAAGACCCATTATCACCTTTGGCAATTTAACTTCCATTCCCTTCTTTCTTCTTTCCTTCCTACTCTTTTCTGTTGGATCGTTCCCTCCCTTCTGATTAGGATTTTTCATTAAGAAATTTGTTTCTAAGTCGACTTTAGATATGCCAACATTTTCATTTTTATTATTGGATGATATTACCTTCTTTTGAAGATCACCACAGATAAACTTTTCTCATTGCCAACCTTTTTTTTTTTTTTGCTTCCTTTTACAGATGTTGTTGATATTGTATCCTCTTGGAAATTAACGCGTACTTTTTAGTTCTCCTTCAGGGTTTTTGCTTTAACCTAATGTGGGCTGTGGTTATCAGGTTAGTTTTCTTGAGAAAATATAATTGACTTGATTGGGCTTTACAAAGGGATGTTTTTCGACTATATTGTAGCAGAAATAAGGGCCTCACATCCTTTCAAATTGAATTGCTTAGTCCATAAAGTCTTTGTACAAAATTTAGACAATGTTCCTAGAGATGGTGTGTTTTTGCCAATGAACCCCATTTTATCAAATCAACTACTTTGTGCTTACCCTAATGTGGGGGATGGTTCTTGGTTTGGGGATATTTGAAAACAAATCACTTACGACTCTAGTGGGCTGAGGAAAGGGTAGTATTTATCTCTTATTGGATAAATAGAACAATGGCTTATCATCATTTTGAGGACTCGACTACCCATTGCTTAGCCAGGATATCACTCAAGTGTTGCCTCTTCAATAAAATCTGCACCTCTTTGTTGAGACTACCTTCCTCCTATCTCTCACTCTCTTCTTATCTCTCGAAGGTTTTAACCTCTGTTGAATGGGCTGCCCATGTTATCTCATCCTTCAACTTGAGTCATTACAAAATGGGAAAGAATCCCTAAAAGTAATAATCATCCACAAGAGTATAAGACAAACGGGATAAACTAAAAGCTACTTCTTTTTCATTTCAAATCATGATGGCATGGCATGCAATGTTTATTTAGAGAAGGTATGCAAGAAATAGAAAGATAGAAAGAAAATAGATGAATTTTGTGGAAACCTCCCTTTTCTTGTGGGCCTTTTGGTGAGAACTCTTAATAGGGTTTTGGACTATGCCAACTCCTTGGTACTTCATCCGTCGGGTGTATCACTAGACAATGGAGGGTAAATTGACAGACCTTTTTGTGGTGTTTGGTATGCATTTGAAAGTTAGGGGATTCTATTGCAACAATGCATAGGTTTGACAGAACCTTACAAATAGTGAAGTCGTCTTTTGCATGGATGGTGGTTGTCATGGCATGGAGTGGAGGTAGTTGCTTTGACGTAACGTCTTACGGATGGATGGTTAGTTCTTGTAAGTTCGGCCTCTTCCAATTACTGGGCTTATCCTTGTATGAGTTTGAATTGGGCGAGATGCTAGAGGGGTTCCATGAGTTCAATTATGCTTTTTGACCTGGAAAAAGGAAAAGAAAAAGAAAATCGCAATCAGCATGTGGAGTTGGAGGTTTTATACAATGCGTGTCCTATGGAGGTGCCCCTGCTCTTTGAGGGGGACTAAACATGATGTGTTAGGTCACTCTTGGAGATAGGGGGTCTTCCCTTATATATAGATACTTTACCGTTGATTGAGAACATACATTCATTCATACATTCACTTGCAGTACATTCACTCGCAGGAAATAGAAAGGTACATTGAACTGTGAGTTTAAATATAAGAGAATAGAGATACATTTTAATAGGGGGAGGGAGAACATTTTTCTTGGGACTTCCGCCCATATCTATTTTTATATTTGAAATCCTAAACTACTCTTAAGTCTTCAGATTTGCCTTCTTTGATAGAGATTGGTGAGAGACCTTGCTTTTGTATTTTCCCTTTGTCTTCTTGGCAACCCAATCTCCATGAGCAGAGAGGGATTTTGGCCCCTCTTTATGAGATGTCCTGGAATGCATGCCATGAGTCCTTAGGTGTTGCGCCACGATTTTTCACACCGAAAAAGACAAGTGAGAAAAATACAGTGCTCTCTCGTTAGAACTCATCCTCCTAGAAGGACGAGTGCGACTAGGTTTGAATTGAAAATTTGATTTGAATAATGGGCTTTTAGAAAATATTTTGGTGTCACCACCTAACTTGATTAAGGTGAGTTAGGTCACCTAAAACTAAGCACAATTCGAAGATTACATTTAGGGTTTTTTGAAAACAATTTTGAAGACTTCCTCAAGAGAGGGTTTTTAAGAAAAGAGGTTGTTTGGTAACCTTCGGAAAAATGCAAGCCCTTTTTTGAAAATAACTCCATTTGGTTTTTGAAAACAGTGATCTAGGTTTGGAGGTTGGTTACGTGTAGGGAAGATGCACTACGCCATCACTTTATCCCGCCCTTACAGTACCTACATGTCTATTCACCTTAAGTTCACTCATTAGAGTCTTTGATTAATAAATGTCCAAAAACTATCCACTTTTGAAAATAAGTTTAACATGATGCATGATATGCAAATGCAAGAAAAGACTTGATTTTGAAAAGAGATTTGAAAAGAAAATTTGATTTTGAAAAGAGATTTGAGAAAAGAGATTTGAAAGTAGATTTTTAGAATTGGAAGTTTGAAAATAGTTATGGAATTGGATACTTGGAAAAAGGTTATGAAAGTAGAAGCTTGAAAAAGGTTGTGGAATTGGAAATTTGAAAAAAGTTATGATCGCACCCGTGAGAGTTGCCTACGTATCCCTTTTTGGGAATCAGGTCAGTCGTAATTCGGACAAGAGTCTAACAGAAAATAGAAGGTTTGACTTGAAAAAGAGATTGAGTTGGAATTTAGATTGACTTGGAAGATTTGAAAAGATTGGTTTTGAAAAGTTTGGTTTTAGGAAACCTAGATTTAGGAAAGATGAGACTTACGAAAGATTTGAGGTTTAAGAAAGATTTGACTTGACTTGGAAGGGATTTAGAAAAGATCTGACTCGAATGTTGAAATTTAGAAGATTAGGGAAGTTCGAATTTAAGAAAGATTGGATTTAGAAAATTTTCGAATTAGGAAAGTTTCAAAATAGGAAAACTCTCATTTTAGGAAAGTTCCAAGTTAGGAAAGTTCCAAATTAGGAAAGTTTTATTTTAGAAAATTTTCAAATTAGGAAAGTTTCATTTTAGGAAAGTCCCAAATTAGAAAAGAATTAAAATTGGAAAGTTTTGAAATTGGAATGTTTTGAAATAGGAAAGTTTTGAAATTAGAAAGTTTCCTTTTTAAGAAAGAGTTTGATTTAAGAAAGATTTGGAATTTAAAAAGTTCAGAATTTTGGAAAGATTTGAATTTAAAAAAGATTTAAAAATTTAGAATTTGAAAAGTTAAAATTTGGAAATGTATGGAATTGGGAAAAGTTTGGGTTTAGAAAGATTAAGAAGCTTAAAGTTTAAGGAAAGATTTGAAAGTTTAAGTTTTGAAAAATTAAGGTTTAGGAACGTATGAGATTAGGAAGGATTGGATTAGGAAAGATTGGGATTCCTATTTCCTAACACAAACGATTGGACTTTGTTTCTAAAAAGAAATGATTTGATGTTGTTTAAAAAAACGGCGGATTGGATTTAGTTTCTTAAATGGGGAGATTGGATTTGGTTTTCTAAAATGGAAGATATGATTTGACATGGAATTGGAAAGATGAAATTTTGCAAATCCTAGATTTTGGTGTAGAAAATAGGATTTGAAAATATGTGATTTTGATGTAGAAAATAGGATTTGAAAATATGTGATTTTGATGTAAAAAAAAGAAGTTGGAAATTAGGGTTTCCTAATCATGGTTCTAGAGCTGGACTTGGACTCCAAGGTAAAGAGTTTTAGAAAGTGAATTTTTTTGGAAAGGAATATTTTTGGTAGGAGATCTTAGAAGAGAGTTTTTAGAAAGTGAATTTTGAAGATGGCCTTTTGGAAAGGAGTTTGAAAAGAAGTTTTAGAAAATAGATTTTTTGAAGGGAGTTTTGAAGAAGTAATTTTGGAAAGGAAATTGAAGAGAATTTTTAGAAAGTATGTTGGGAAAGAGATTTTAGAAAGTAGATGTGAAAAGAGATTTTGGAGACAATTTTGGAAAGGATTTAAAAGAGGTTTTAGAAGGTAGTTTGAAAAGTAATTTGGAAAGGGATTTGAATGTGGACTTTTGCAAGTCTCTAAAAATATCTTACTTTCCTAAAACGATTCTAACTATAAGAAGATTAGAACCATTATAAGATTGTGATTTTGAAAATAATGAAGATTTGAAAAGATAGACCATGAAAATCATTTTAAATGTAACACTTTCCTAAAGCAATCCCAACCATGAAAAGGCTAGAATCACCTTAGTATTGTGATTTTGAAAATAGGTTTGGAAAAAAGAAGATTTGACGCAAGTTTTGAAAACGATTTTTGATGTAAGTTTTGAAAACAATTTTTTGATGTAAGTTTTGAAAACGAGTTTGAAAACAAGTTTTGGAGAGATGCATGATCATGAGATGCACAATGCAAGTGGGGGTCATGAACATACAAGGTTAAAGGCTTCACCACATAATCAAGGGGGCCGAACCCACGTGGTCTCCTGTTAGACTAAGAGAAAGACTAAGAGAAAGCCCTCGACATGGTGACTTTCAATAGCCTAATCCTACACATAAACCGGGGAGTTCCTTGTTTCAAGCATGCAAGAAAGGGGGGTAGAAGATGGGGATTAAAATAGAAGAAAACCCAAGTGTGTTAGGAGAGAGAAGAGAGAAAGGTAGGCTGGGGGAATTGCGTAAACGGAAATAGGAAACCTACCTTGCGTCTTCTTTTATTTGCTTTGCTTTATTTGCTTGCTTTGTTTCGATTTTCACTTTGATCTTCAAGAGCTTCCTTTGGCTCGGTCTTCGAGAGCTTCCAAGTTGTAGCACTTCAATTGTTCAATGGAGGCTTTAGGGGCTAGTATATGAGTGTATAAGAGTGTATGTATGCTAGGGTTTGTATATGGAGGCTAGGGTTTGAAGAACCTAAAGGGAACTATGTTGGCCCAAAAGGTAACCGAAGAGGGGGGTGAATTGGATTTTTTAAATATTAATAACAATTAAGATTAATTAAAATTAATCTAAACTATATAACAGTGATCAATCTATACATTAAGCAATGTAATCAAAAGAAGAAAAGAAAACAGAGCAATAGAAAGAACACAAAGAGTTACCGAGGTTCAACCACAATCCGTGGTCTACGTCCTCACCCTAAGATCCCCTTAAAGTCTTCCTCCATTATGTAATCTCCAATTACAAATGGGTGTTGATTGACCAAGTGCTCAACTCACTCTTGACACAAGAACTTCTTTCCAAGTTCTTCAGCCACCAAGTGGTTTTGTCCAAGATCCACTCAAACTTACAAGAGTTTTTCTTCCATAAGAGAACTCTCAAACTCTCACTTACAAGTGTATAAAGATATACAAACAATTTACAAACTCTCTAACAAGAGTGGATTAAACAATCAAAGCTCACACAGTGAAGACAAAGAGAATTTCAGAATATTCATTTTGATCAGTCAGTGGATGTTTGTTTCTTGTGTCTTTCCTTGTATAAATGTAGTTGGAAGCTTGTATATAAACCCCTGTGTTGATTTCATCCATTGGAGGTTGTTGGGGTTCATTTAATGCACGTCCAGTCCATTATAACGTTATAAAAACTAGTCATTATATCCCAGGGGTCGACTCTTTGGCTTAAAGGATCAACTCTTCTGGTCTGCATTTTCCAGATGTTGTCTACTGTCTCCATGAGTCGGCTCTTCATATCCTTGAGTTGGCTCATTGATCATTCTGTCTTCGAGTTATTTTGCTTCTGTCTTCATGAGTTGGCTCTTCATTTCCATGAGTCCACTCTTCGCACATAAATCTTGCTTTAGTTATTATGAGTCGATTCTTCATATTCAAGGGTCGGCTCATTGATCATTTGGTTTTCAAGTTTTTGCTTCTATCTTCATGAGGTGACTCTTCATTTTCATTGAGTTGGCTCGTTGCCCAGAAATCATCATTCTATCTTCCAATGATCAAGTTCATCGTCAGTTATATTGTAAGATCTTCAAGGAGGCTTCTCTTTGGGGTATGATGATCAATCAAAACTCTTTTCACTTATCAAAGATAACTTCTATTCAACTTGGATTGAATAAATCACTTGATATTCATTTTTTCTTAATTTCCAAACTGTCAGGGCTTCACTCTATCAATGCTGAGCTCTTTTGCCGATCTTTCTCTTTCATTGCCGAGCTCTTTTTTTTGTTGCTGAGCTATTGCTTTCATTGTTGAGGTATTGCTTTCATTGCCAATTTCTTCTCTTTGCTAGCAATTCTTCTTTCTTCTTTGGAATCACCTCAATGAGACTTTTGTAAGCTTGATGAAATCTCTTCATATATATTGTCTTCATTGATTCTTTATATCTTAGAAGAATTCTTCACTTGGATTTCATGTAAAGATTAGGCAATTAATATGAATCTTCTTCTCAAGTAGCTTCAAATCATCTTATCTTGAATTGATTTTTGCACATTTGATAAAATCTTCTTTTGAGCTTTTTCAATCTCTTCACAATGGAGTCATTTTCAATTGACTTTAGCATACTCTGATGAAGTCTTCAATCCCTTTGAGTGCAATACAACTTCATTGAGTCTATGCAAAGTTGATGATAGCTTTATTTGAACACCTTCAATCTCTTCGAAAGCAACACATCTGTTTGAAGTAGAAGTAGGCGTTAATGCTTTGTTTGGTTCATTGCATAGCTCTTAGAGTTCATTGCTTGATCCTGAGCTTGCTGTGCATTCACTTTGACATGTATTAGACTTAAAGTTGAATTTTAAGTCTAAATTATAAACTTTATTAATTTGCATACTAAGTAAATGCATTAGCAAAATATCATAAGGTTTAGTTATCATCAAAATCATCATGGAGACCAACCTTGCGTCAACAAACTAGGGTTTGGAAGGAGTTCGAGCTCTGTATATCGAAGAGCAGGGTTTTTGGATTGAGTTTGCGGACCCTTTTCATGCTGAAGGAAGCTCTGTATTTATAAACAGAAGATTGACTTGGCGCCTGTTGCAGTGGTGCTAGACAAAATTTCCTTCTAGTGGCGCTAAGCCAAAAGGTGCCACTGCTAGTGGCACCAGCAGTGGTGCCAGCCACTTAGGAAAGTTTTAAGATCGGCAAACAACGTGTCTTTAGAAGATTTGGGCGCCTGTACTAGTGACTACCATGCAATTTTTAGCCTGGCATCACTAGGAGTGACTCCGGAAGGTTTGGAAATGATTTAGAGGGTCAGAAATGGCCCGGTGGGCAAGAAAGGGGCAGGAACCCTTAGAATAGTGTTTCGGGGGTAGTAGACTTGAAAAATAGTGTTAGAATTTGGTGGAAGGGTTGACTAAGCCATTAGGGGCAAAATGGTCAATCAGACCCAAAAACTGCCGGGATGGACTCGGAATATCCCAAAAGAAGACTCGAGGTTTGGAAACATTACTTAGAATGTTCCAGGAGATTACCAGTTTGATATCCAGAGCCAGTGTGGTTAGAAGAGGCGACCGGCCCACCAGGGGCAAAACGGTTATTTGGCACTAGGTTTGCCAAAACTAACTCAGAATGCCCTAGGAATGTATCGGAAGGCCGGGGATACTATTAAAAGCATCCCCAAACGGTTATCGGTTTAATAACCAGGGTCAGTGCGGCAGGAAAAGGCAACCAGCGCACCAGGGGCAAAATGGTCATTTTGATTAGAGTGTCTCGAAATTGGTTCTAAATCGACTGGAAGGCACTTAATCATGCCGAGTTATCTTTGGAATGACCCTGGAAGGGTGGACTTATCGTTATGAGGACGTAGGTATTTTTTTAAGAAACGTGCTAGAAATGGGTCTAAGGGCAGTTTGGTCATTTTTCACTGGATTGGGCTAGCAGACACTGATGTTGACCTAAGTTTGAGTGTTTCTGCCATTTTGACTATGGTCTCGTGACATAGGGGTTTGTTGGCAATTCCCAATGTCGACTTGTTTACGAGTGTTTCTACTACTCTAACGGTTGCGATGTTTACGAGTACTTCCGTTACTCTAACAGTTCACGATTATTCTAGAGACTGCCTGATCTTGGGAAGCTGCTAGGTGGACTTATAGCTTGGGGAATCAACTTTTTCGAAAGGCATGTTAAAATGGACATTCTTCATTGGCGGGCTAGCAGGCGCCAAAGATAGACCGTTTTACCATCTCGAGGAATTGGGGTCTCGTCCCAGTCTACGGGTTTGAAGGAACTTACAGTTCTGAAGATTGTTTTTTTAGAAAACGTGCCGAATAGGATGGGCTTACCACATTGAGGAATCAACTTGCTTAAAAGGCGTGTCGAATTTAGTTGAAATTGGATTCGAGATTAAAACGGGGACTTACCGTCTTCGAAAAGACATGCCCATTGGAATTGAACCGAACAATGCCCCAAGGGCATTTTGGTCATTTTTTCTCTATTTGGGTCCAATGGGCCCGCGAAACGATCATTGACGGGATTATATCTGGAAAACTGATTTAAACTTGGATTGCGTCCATATCAACTTGAATACAAGTCTGGATGGACTAGAGACTGCTAAGCGGGCAAAAATGGGGTGCTTACAGCTGCTCCTCTTTTTCTGTCTTTACTTGTCGAAGACAAAAAACGATAGAGTAAGAATCCTATGTTGACCATGAGGCGATCAGAGGGACGGACTTTGAAGATTTTTGAAACTGAAACTTGAAAATGGAGATTTGGCCTAAAAGGCGTTTGAAATCAAGTTTTGGCGGAAAAAGGGCAAAACTGCTTGGAATTGGAAATTGGCGCCACTAGTAGTGGAGCCTTTGTTAAATTTGGCTTGGCACCACTGTTAGTGGTGGTAGGCTTGGGATCAAAACTAGCAAACTGTTGGTTTGACGCTTGTGGAGGTTGAGAGATTTTCGAGAAACTGAGAGCCTTTGTGAGGAAATCGACTTGGATATTGAAGGAGTGCTCCATAGGGACCACGAAGTATTGCTGGAAGTAGGCGCCGTCGCCGGAAAAGTCGCCGGAAGAGAAGATTTCTCCGGAGAGCTCAAAGAGATGAGTTTTTGATTTT
Source organism: Euryodendron excelsum (assembly GCA_033060915.1). NCBI lineage: Eukaryota > Viridiplantae > Streptophyta > Magnoliopsida > Ericales > Pentaphylacaceae > Euryodendron > Euryodendron excelsum. The sequence continues at coordinate 14,719,348 of CM065384.1, read as the reverse complement.
ATGTTGATTTTGATGTGTAGAGTTCCGTTTGAGTCATGTGAACAGTGGAAATTGACATTTTGATATGTTTTGAACACTGGTGAAGTTATTTTTTCATTTTGGTGCTTGTTTGATTAAATTTGAGTGATTTTGCGTGTTTATGTGAAGAGGGTTCCCGCAGGAATTAGAGGTTTGTCTCTACAGCTTTGGGTATTGAGTTTTCTGGCTAGGTTTTTATCCTATATGCCTTAGAAAAATGTGTTTAACAGTTGTATGAAGTTTCATAATTTTTTGAAAACTCTTTGAATTTTTGAATTTTTGAAAAATAAAAAAATACTTAGAAAAATAGGAAAAATAGAGAAAATTGAGAAATTATTAGAGTTTAGTGTTTAGAAAAATGTAAGGGTATTTTAGAAAACATTTGAAGTGATTTTGAGAAATTTTGGGATAACTTTGAAAACCATTGATTTGTTGAAAAATAAAACGAGACTTTTTTTTGAAAACTTTAGAAATTTGAAAAATGTGTGCGGATGTTGATGCTATATGATTGTGATGTTGTGAAATGCATGGTTTATTTTTCGTGCTAGTGTAATGAGCGTTGTAGGGACCATTGTTAAATGAAACTCTACTGATTTTTTTTTTAAATTAGGAAAAGAGTTGGGAGAATTTTGGAATAAAATCTTTTTGAAGGAAAAAGACAGAAAACCCTAGAGGTTTAGAAAATTCATTTTGACTTGAAGTTGGAAAATCAAAATGTGTAGGAAATTCATTTTGACTTATAAGTGGAATTTTAAAATCAATATGTATAGGAAATTTATTTTGACTTATCATTTGGAAATCTTTTTATTTTTTTATTATTTGTTTATTTTTATTATTTATTATTTTCATTATTTCTCTTTCTTCTTTTTCTCATTTCTCATCTCTTTTACCTTTTTGAGTTATACTTACCTTATGTCGGTATTCTTACATTGATTTTCAGGATGGTAGACGTAGGCGATGATGGTTTTGAGAGAAGACGCCGCTCCGGGAAGGCAGCCTGGATAGATTCTGTCGGCAGTTCCAGTCGATCCAGGAGTAGTTGGTGATCTGTAGGACATGCATCTTCTAGCCAGAGTGGCCGGGGGAGTAAACCACCAGTCGACCCCTTCCCTCCGGTTGAGGCAGCTTTCAAGGAGGAATAGGTGTTGATGACGAAGTGCCAGGCCTTGTGATCAGGTGACCGGTTACGGGAGGGCCTCCTCTAGACATAGATAGACGGATGCTGATCTTGGTGACCTTGAGATATTGGATATTCCACCGCTGGGAGACCTTGCTTATCATCCCAGTGTATACTCGCGATAGCATTTGCCCCCTCCACAGGTACAGACAGCTTTCAGAGGGGCTGTTCATCTTGTCTTTAGTACTATGTAGCGGGCGGCTCCATCTTACCGTGCTTTCTTGGCTGAGATTAGGTTTGGGGCCTTCATTGGATTACAAGCTAACCGCCTGAACATATATCTAGTGTTGGCGCTCATTGAGAGGTGGTTCAGAGAGACCGAGACTTTTCATTTTATGGGTTTTGAGTTGATTCCCACCCCATTGGACTGGGCGATCATAATGGGGCTTTCCTTCGTTGGTCGACGGATCACCTTACAATCGGTCAGTAGGGCTGACGCTTGTATTCTGCTGGACTTGCCCCCTCCTAAGCGTTCTGCTTTCCCAGTCTCCTAGCTCAGTCGAGATGACAGTATCTTTGCTGTTGAGCCACCACTTGCCCGATGAGACATCATGAGGCGGCAACTTGTTTTGTACATCATCTTTAGTTGCTTTTGCTATAACAATAAGTTGCTTGTGCCCTTTCAGTTGGTGAGTATAGTAGCTGATCTTGGGGCTTTGTCTGAGCTAGATTGAGGGTCATTCTTCTTTGGTTGCTTCCTTCGATCGGTGCGGGTTTGGACTTCCTCTCGTTGGGGCAGCATGACTGGTTTTTGGCCTTTTCTTATCTGGTGGAGCTATGAGTACCTGCCAATTCATCATCCTGCGGTTCTTGAGGATGACCTTTATCCGCGTGCTTTGAGGTGGGCTCGTGACCGGGTAGCTCAGTGATCGGAGATCACTAATTTTGTGACGCTACGGGCGAACTTGGAGTTGATCGAGTTGAGGGACGTGACTTGGCGGCCCTTTATGGGGTCGGTTCACTATGAGACAGTGCGGTACTTAGTCTTGTTGTCCCGATCAAGGGCTTCCTTTCTCAGCGATGATTCTTGGGAGTCTTACCTAGGGGATTGCCACTGGCGGCAGTTTCATAAGGACTTCTGGTCAGCAGGAGATCCACTAGAGTATGTGTTTGGGGCCTTGGTGGAGGGAGTTCCTACTCCTTATCAGGAGCGCCAGCTGGGTGCCAGGTTCTTGCTTCCTTCGGATACAGACTATGCTGCGCACTTTGGGGCTCATTCTGTCAGTGCTTTCACTCGGTTTAAGGTAGTAGTCGGTGGATATGCTGTTGGCCAGGAGGTGGTTGACTTGTGGTGCCGTGCCGGGGGATACGTGCCCCAGGTTGAGTTTACTGCAGTGAGAGACCAGAGGTAGGTTCCAGAGGTGGCTTCCTTGATAGCTCGGTTAGCCCATATGGGAGGCAGCAGGGTATGTTATCCTTTCCCTCCTTCTTCTTTTTGCTCTGCTGTTGTTTAGTTATCCCTTTACCTTGCTGATTCCGGTTTTGTCTTCTTTGTAGGATGCTGGTGCTTCTAGTAGTTATCCACCTCCTCTGGAGCTAGGCTTCGGCGATTTCGATCCAGAGGATATCAATTTTGATCTTTGACTGGTGCCCCTAGTTGTAGACCCAAATCTTTTTTTGCCCCTATCCTGGGGATGTGTTTAGTTTTTGTTAGACAACTTTATTTTTGTAAATTTTGCACAGAGATGGATGTTTATGATTTAGATAGTTAAATGCATGAACAGGTAGAGATATTCATGATTTACACAGCTAAGTATATGATTAGATGCATGTGTAGGGACGATAATGATGTATATTTATTAAATAAGATGATATTGAACTGTATTAGTGACTTCTATTTCTACAGGGAGTTATATCCTATGTATGTGAAGCTCATGTCTATTTTTTTTTAATTATGAAACTGCATGCGTATATTAGAGATATTCTAGTTAACGGAATGACAAGGGGTGCTATCAAACTCAGTATCTCTGGAATGGTAACTCCTTCCTTTTCGGGAGTCTGGCCTCTCCTTTGCCTCAACCTTACCATGCCTGGATGATAGCACTTTGTACCTTTCTCAACCTTTTGATTGCCTCCAATTCTCTAACTCGAGGTTATTGTATTGGATTATTAGGGCTGAAACTCTCAACTCTCGGGGCTTTGGCAACAACTTACTTGACCTTTAGCAGAGCGATAAGTGGCCAGTCTTTCAATTTGAGGAGACTTTGCTTTAGGACCGCAGTGTAGGCTAGTTCATGGGGTTTTTGAAACAATGTGATATACAGGCTCAAATTTAATGTTGCTTTTAGCAATGTTTAGATCCATACCATCCTTTACTATTTTCAGCAGGGTTAGCATCCTTCTTTAGCTTCGGCAGCGTGTCTAGCTCACTTTGATCAATTAATCCTTTTTCAATCAGAGTGGACTTTAGTAGGGTTGTAATGTAGGCCATGGTTTGGGATTTAAAAAGAAAGGGTAAAAGCATCAAACCTACAACTTATATTGGACTTCTTTCTCACCTTGAATCACCTTTGAACTTTCCTTCTTGCCTTTACTATATATTTCTCAGGATGAAATGACTTTTTCATTTTCTTTTGACCTTTCTATATAAAAATGACGCTTTTCTCCTTCGTCCTTTCTATACGTTTTTCAAGGTGGCACAAACATGACTTTCTTCAGGCCTTTTTTTAGATATGCTATTTTTTTTTTGGCCTCTTGCCCCTTGGCAATTCTTTTCCTTCGCTTTCCTTTTTCCTTTTCATCTCTTTTCTTTCCTTTTATGAAACGAACAATGCTACAACCCTTTTTTCCTTAGACCTTTTCCTTAACAATTCAATCTAACCCATTATGGACGATGATCCCTCGGTTAGGGTTTTCTTGAAAAAGATAAATGGCTTAACGAGTTTGGCAAGGGGCTGCTTCTAACTGTATGGGAAATGAAATAAGGGCCTCTCTTCACTTGGAACTAGATTGCTTGATCTATAGAGCCTTCAATACTGCCCTAGCACGGTAGAGGATGGATGCCATTCCTAGAGCTCTCGAATATTGTCTGCCTAGCGTGGGGGGATGGTCTTAGATTGGGGTTGACAAGGAATATTTTGCTTGTTGTGAGGCACTAGGGGCTAAGCAAAGGGAATATAAACACACATTATATAAGAGAAAAATGAAAGATGGCTCCTCTTCTTCTTGATAGTTTGGCCACACATTGCTTAGCTTTGGTGTCTTGCAAATGTTGCTTTTGGGGGGGGGGGGTAGTTTCCTCACTCATCCTTATCCTCTCTCTCTTCGAAAAGCTGATCATTTAGCGAGTGGTTAACTCATGCTATCACCTCTTCAAGTTAGATCATTCTAGAAGATAAACTATGCCCCTTGTGTAGGAAGCATTTACCATTCTCAAAAGAAAATAAGATGACAGCAAATGTAGGATAATAACATAAACTGATATTTTGCTATTTAATAAAAAAAAATAGAGGTCTTTTGGAATGAAAATCCAAACATTTAACTTAAGGACATAAAGTAAAAGAGATAGAAAGAAAGTCAGTGAGAACACCCTTCTCTTGTACTCTTTTGAAAGAGAAACCGTCTAGTTGGGTTTTGGGATAATGACCATATCCTCGATGCTCCATCCATGATTGGGATCCTTGGCCACGGCAAGACAGGTAGAGGTTTCTCCCAGAGCTCTAAGTGAATTGGCAGTGATAATGCAATTGTCAGCTTCCTTGACCCTTTTACCTTCCTCTGCTAGCTCCTTAGTTTCTTCAATAAACCAGTTGGGCAGCTTGTCTTCTTCCAGCTTAATAGACCTGACCCGAGCTTGGGGTTTTCCACTCTAGCACCCAGTCGTGCCTCAGTATTCCTCAGGCGTGCATAGCGGCAGGTTCCTATCACTGGGTTTGAATGGCTCTTGGCCAACCCTCTCAACAGATTCATCCACGAGTTCATCTTCGGGGACCGGCATTTTATCGGGGTTGCACCATGACCAGGCATGACACTGTTACACATCTTCCCATTCCATTTCCTCCCCATCCTAGTAATATATCTCTTGGCATGTGACGAACCAAACCTTGTCGTTACCAAACTTCATGATGACGTTGACGGTGTGGTCTAGTAAAGGGTCCGTAGTGGCATCCAGATGGGGATTCACTAGTCGTAAGCCAATGATCTTGTTATCATTCAGGTCTTGAATTTTATGTTTGAGGGTTAAATAGTCTTCAGTGTCATGCCTTGGCCGCTTGAATGGCATTCACAGCTTGCTACGGATTCAAAGTACTAAGGCAAAGGATTGGGCCGGGGTTGAGCAGGTAGAGGTTTTAGATATCTGGCCGCTGGGAGACCAAAATAGGCCATGGTTTGTGAACAAGCGAGCTTAGTAAATGTCATTTTTTTCCTACTTGTTTGCCTAGACTGAGGAAGTGTCGCAGATGTCTTTGAAGATTGGGAATTGAGTTTTGGTGTGGTCACAATCAGGCTAGTGGTTTGGGAATTGAAGGGGTTTTGGATTTCATGTTTCAAAGTGGGACGATTTTTGGTGTCAGGGCCAAATGGGTTGGGGTGGTATCCGTAGGAGAGATTATATAATCCAGGGGTTTGGTTAGAGGTTAGCTTGAAAGGTGTTGGAACAAGGCTTTTGGCTTGGGGAGGTCGTTGGTAAGCAATGGTCAGGGCATAGTCTTGGTCTTCCTTCTTCATCATTTTTCGTTCCTCATGGATTTGAGCTTACAATGACTCTGCCTGCTCATAGGTTGTAGTTCTTGCATGGGATAAGAGTGAAGAGAATGCCTTCCTTTTTAGTCATCTTATGTTTGAGTCCTCTTACTTCCGCTAGTATCAGAGTTAAGGCGTCGAGTGTGAGTGACTCTATGAGTGGTCCTTAGCTTTCAGCTTGTAGCGATGGGGGACGAGGAGAGGAACCTAAGACCAGCAAAAGGTAAAAGTCAGTGTCTTATTTTGACAAATTTTTATGTAATGTATGCTTTAAGGATGTCCCCACTTGAGAGGAAAACTAATCAAGATGAATTTGCCTCACTTTTGGAGATAGGGATTTTGCCCTTGTATACAAATACTTTACTGTTGGATGGGAATCTTCTTTCATTTGTACATTCAAAGGAAGGGACACATTGAACAAGAGGAAACAGAGTACACTTTAATGAGGGAGAGGGAAACATTCTTCTTTGGACTTCCTCCTATCTACTTTTACATATGAAATCCTAAATTACTCTTGAGTCTTCGAATTCGCCCTCTTTGGACTCAATGTAGAGGGAGTCGCTGTGAGACCTTGTTGATTGACTTGAAATGCATGCAATGATTTCTTAGGGTTACGTGGGGACACTTAGGGTTTTGGTAGGTTTAATGCAATGGAGAGTGAACGTTGGTATCACTCTTGATGGGCTGATCATATGTAGGAGAATGCAGTGACTTGAGTTACTTTGGAACTCTCGTCTTGACATGGAATATTGAATGCATGAACATGGATGCAAAGAGCGTAGAGAGAGAGAATGTAGTTGAAGTAAATATACATGCATGAACAGTTAGACATGCATTATAGCAGTAAGAGTACAGTCATTATAACAACAGGAATAAACAGATATAGAGGAAAGTAAAAGCAGTTGCCCTTTTCCTCCTTGGTTTTGGAAAATAGTGTGCGTGTCTTAAATCCGGCAGAGGTTCGGTTATGTATAGTGTCTATATGAGTATGAGGTTGAGGTTTGCTAATGCATCCTAAAAAGGCTCGGTTCCCGGATTTTTAAACCTAGGCCCATTCCTTGATGTGGTGCCATGATTGGTTGGTGATCCGAGTGGGGGAACCATCAAGAGGCTGTAGGCGAAGAAACTGACACAGCATCTTACCCACAACCAATATACCGTTCACCTTTCTAACTAGAAAAGACATATCAAGATAAAGAATGCAAGTATGCAGAATGTAAGTGCACGTGCAGTGTGTGTGTGTGATTTTTAAAAATTAGAGGAAATAGTCCAACAATTCCCATCCATCTTGTTCATCACATTCATTCATTCACATTCATTCATAGTATGTAGAGCAGTTAACATGAAATAAAACAAAATGTGAATAAAAATCCACCTACAAAACAAATATGCAATAGTTAGTATGCGGATAACAAACTTAATGCAAGATAATATGAATGGAAATAAATTAGATGCATAATTTTGAAAATAACTTTGAAAATTTGATTTTAGAAATTTTGAAATAGAAAGGATTGGACATATTAATTGAAGACTCTACATGGGTGAAGGGTGAAAAGACATGACAAGGCCTATCCCTTTAAGTGTCCCCAGTGGACTTGCCAACTGTCGCGCCTCGATTTTCCGCACTCGAAAAAGACAAGTGAGAAAAACACAGTGCTCTCTCGCTAGAATTCATCCTCCTAGAAGGACGAGTGTGACTAGGTTTGAATTGAAAATTTGATTCGAATAAAGGGCTTTTAGAAAAGATTTTGGAGTTGCCACTTAACTTGATTAAGGTGAGGTAGGTCACCTAAAACTAAGCACAATCCGAAGATTACACTGAGGGTTTTTGAAAATAATTTTGAAGACTTCCTCAAGAAAGGGTTTTTAAGAAAAGAGATTGTTTGGCAACTTTTGGAAAAACACAAGCCCTTTTTTAAAATTAACTCCATTTGGTATTTGAAAACAGTGATCTAGGTTCGGAGGTTGGTTATGTGTAGGGAAGACGCACTAAGCCATCACCTTACCCTGCCCTTGCGGTACCTACATGTCTATTCACCCTAGGTTCACTCATTAGTCTTTGATTAATAAATGTCCAAAAACTATCCACTTTTGAAAAGAATTTTGAAAAGAAGTTTAACATGATGCATGATATGCAAGTATAAGAAAAGAGTTGATTTTAAAAAGAGATTTGAAAAGAAAATTTGATTTTGAAAAGAGATTTGAGAAAAGAGATTTGAAAGTAGATTTTTAGAATTGGAAGTTTGAAAATAGTTATGGAATTGGAGACTTGGAAAAAAGTTATGAAAGTAAAAGCTTGAAAAAGGTTGTGGAATTGAAAATTTGAAAAAAGTTATGACCGCACTTATGAGGGTTGCCTACGTATCCCTTTTTGGAAATCAGATCAGTTGTAGTTCGAACACGAGTCCGATAGAAAATAGAAGGTTTGACTTGAAAAAGAGTTTGAGTTAGAATTTAGATTGACTTGGAAGATTTGAAAAGATTGGTTTTGGAAAGCTTGGTTTTAGGAAACCTAGACTTAGGAAAGATGTGACTTAAGAAAGACTTGAGGTTTAAGAAAGATTTGACTTGATTTGGAAGGGATTTAGAAAAGATCTGACTCGAATGATGGACTTGGAAGATTAGGGAAGTTGGAATTTAAGAAAGACTAGATTTAGGAAATCTTCGAATTAGGATAGTTTCAAAATAGGAAAGCTCTCATTTTAGGAAAGTTCCAAGTTAGGAAAGTTCCAAATTAGAAAAGAATTAAAATTGGAAAGTTTTGAAATTGGAATGTTTTGAAATAGGAAAGTTTCGAAACAGGAAAGTTTCCTTTTTAAGAAAGAGTTTGATTTAAGAAAGATTTGGAATTTAGAAAGTTTAGAATTTTGGAAAGGTTTGAATTTAAGAAAGATTTGAAAATTTAAAATTTGGAAAGTTGAAATTTGGAAAGGATGGAATTAGGAAAAGTTTGGGTTTAGAAAGATTAAGAAGCTTAAAGTTTAAGGAAAGATTTGAAAGTTTAAGTTTTGGAAAATTAAGGTTTAGGAAGGTTTGAGATTAGGAAGGATTGGATTAGGAAAGATTTGGATTAGTAAAAATTGGGATTCCTATTTCCTAACACAAAAGATTGGACTTTGTTTCTAAAAAGAAAAGATTTGATTTTGTTTTCAAAAACGAAGGATTGGATCTAGTTTCCGAAATGGAAAGATTATATTTGGTTTCCTAAAATGAAAGATATGATTTGACATGAATTGGAAAGATGAAATTTTGCAAATCCTAGATTTTGGTGTGGAAAATAGGATTTGGAAATATGTGATTTTGATGTAGAAAAAGTAAGTTGGAAATTAGGGTTTCCTAATCATGGTTCTAGGGCTTGACTTGGACTCTAAGGTAAAGAGTTTTTAGAAAGTGAATATTTTTGGAAAGGAAGATTTTTGAAATGAGATATGAGATGGGAGTTTTTAGAAAGTGAATTTTGAAGATGGCTTTTTGGAAAGGAGTTTGAAAAGAAGTTTTAAAAAATAGATTTTTTGAAGAGAGTTTGTAAGAAGCAATTTTGGAAAGGAAATTGCAGAGAGTTTTTAGAAAGTATGTTGGAAAAGAGATTTTGGAGAGAATTTTTGGAAATGATTTAAAAAGAGGTTTTAGAAGGTAGTTTGAAAAGTAATTTGGAAAGAGATTTGAATGTGGACTTTTGCAAGTCTCTAAAAATATCTTACTTTTCTAAAACGATTCTAACCATAAGAAGATTAGAACCATTCTAGGATTGTGATTTTGAAAATAATGAAGATTTGAAAAGATGGACCATGAAAATCATTTTAAATGTAACACTTTCCTAAAGCAATCCCAACCATGAAAAGGCTAGAATCACCTTAGTACTGTGATTTTGAAAATAGGTTTGGAAAAAGAAGATTTGATGCAAGTTTTGAAAATGATTTTCAATGCAAGTTTTGAAAACAATTTGTCGATGTAAGTTTTGAAAACGAGTTTGAAAATAAGTTTTAGAGAGATGTATGATCATGATATGCACAATGCAAGTTAGGGTCATGATCATACAAGGTTAAAGGCTTCATCACATAATTAAGGGGGCCGAAACCACGTGGTCTCCGGTTAGACTAAGAGAAAGCCTCCCACACGGTGACTTTCAATAGCTTAATCCTACACATGAACTGGGGAGTCTCTTATTTCAAGCAGGCAAGAAAGGGGGGTAGAAGATGGAGATTAAAATAAAAGAAAACCCAAGTGGGTTAAGAGAGAGAAGAGGGGGGGGGGGGGGGCGAGGTGGGGGAAATTGTGTAAACGTAAATAGGAAACCTACCTGGTGTCTTCTTTTATTTGCTTTGTTTTATTTGATTGCTTTGCTTCGATTTTCGCTTTGATCTTCAAGAGCTTCCTTTGGCTCGGTGTTCAAGAGCTTCCAAGTTGTAGCACTTCAAGTCTTCAATGGAGGCTTAAGAGGCTAGTATACGAGTGTATAACAGTGTATGTATGCTAGGGTTAAGTGTATAGAGGCTAGGGTTTGTATATGGAGGCTAGGGTTTGAAGAACCCAAAGGGAACTAGGGTTTGGAAAGACTTCCAGCTCTGTATATCGAAGAGTAGGGTTTTTGGACTGAGTTTGCAGACCCTTTTCATGCTGGAGGAGGCTCTGTATTTATAGACAAAAGATTGACCTGGCGCCTGTTGTAGTGGAGCTAGGTAAAATTTCCTTCTGGCACCACTAGGAGTGGTGCCAGGCCAAATTTTGGCTTGGCGCCACTTACGAAAGTTTTAAGGTCGGCAAGTAACGTATCTTTAGAAGATTTGGGGGCCTATAGTAGTGACTACCATGCAATTTTTAGCATGACTTCACTAGGAGTGACTCCGGAAGGTTTGGAAATGATTTCGAGGGCCGGAAATGGCCCAGAGGGCTGAAATGGGGCAGGAATTCTCAAAATAGTCTTTCGAGAGTAGTAGACTTGAAAAATAGAGTCAGGATTTGTTGGAAGGGTTGACTAGGCTATTAGGGGCAAAACGGTCAATCAAATCGAAAAACTACCGGGACGGACTCGGAATGTCCTGAAAGAAGACTTGAGGTTTGAAAACATTGCCTAGAATGTTCCAGGAGGTTACCAGTTTGATATCTAGAGCCGGTGTGGTTGGAAGAGGCGACCGGCCCACCAGGGGCAAAACAGTCATTTTGCACTAGGTTTGCCGAAACTGACTCGGAATGACCTAGAAATGTATTAGAAGGCCGGGGATACTAATTTGGAATGACCTAGAACTGAATTTTGTGCATATCATTATCTTGCATTCTTCCAAAAATTGTTTTCAAACTCGTTTACAAAACTTACATTAAACTTGTTTTCAAAATTGCATCAAAGTCTTCTTTTTCAAAACTTGTTTTCAAAATCACAATCCTAGGGTGATTCTAGCCTTTCCATGGCTAAGATTGCTTTAGGAAAGTGTTACATTTAAAGTGACCAATATGGTCCATATTTTCAACTCTTTGTTGTTTTCAAAACCACTTTCTTAAAGTGGTTCTAACCTTCTTATGGTTAGAATCCTTTTAGGAAAGTGAGACATTTATATACTTCCCAAAACGCTCCCTTTTCAAAAGTCTCTTTTTCTAAAAGTCTCTTTTTCAACATGCTTTCTGAAAACTCTTCTTTCCAAAATTGTTTTCTAAAAACTTCTTCCAAAAATCTATTTTCAAAAACTTCTCTTTTCAAACTCCTTTTCAAAACACTCTCCTCAAAATTCACTTTCCTAAAAACTCTTTCCAAAAAGCTTCTTCCAAAATCTTGTTTCCAAAACTCTCTCAAAGTTTTACTTTCCAAAAACTTCCTTCCTAAAATCCTTTTCAAAACACATTTTCTAAAAACTCCTCTTTAGAATCTTCCTCCAAAATCTTCGTTTCCAAAAACTCACTTTCCAAATATTCCTTTTCTTGGCGCCCAAGTCAAGCTCTAGAACCACAATTAGGAAACCCTAATTTTTCTTCCCAAAAATATGATTTTCAAACTTACCTTAAAACCTAGGTTTCAAAAATTTCTCTTTTCATATCCAAACTATATATTTTCAAAACCTATTTTCTACGTCAAAACTAGGATTTCTAAAAACTCCATCTTTCCAAATTCATGCCAAATCCAATCTTCCCTTTAGGAAACTAATCCAATCTTCCCATTTAGAAAACTAGATCCTATCCTCCATTTTTAGAAATAAAATCAAAACATCTCTTTTTAGAAACAAAATCCAATTCTTTGTTTTAGGAAATAGGAATCTTAACCCTTCCTAGTCCAAATCTTTCCTAATTCAAATCCTTCCTAATCTTCTACTTTTCCAAAACTTAAACGTAAAAATATTTCTTAAATTTTAAAACTCAACTTCCACATCTTTCCTAATTTAACCCTTTCCAAATTCTACTCCTTTTCAAATCTTAACTTTCTAAATCTTTCTTAAACTCAAACCTTTCCTAATATCAAGATTTTCTAAAACTTAAACTCTAAAACTTTCTAAATTCTAAAAATTGTAAATTTCAAATCTTTCCAGATCCAAAGCTTTCTAAATTCAAAACTTTCTTAAGTTAAATCTTTCTAAACTTCCAAACTTTCTAAATTCTAAACTTTCCTAAATTTCAAATCTTTCCAAATCTAAAACTTCCTAAACTCAAAACTTTCTTACTTTCTAAACTTCCCTATTTCAAAACATTCCAAATTCAAAACTATCCTATTTCGAAAACTTTCTAAATTCGAAACTTTCTTAAGTTAAAACTTCCCTAAATCGAAATTTTCCTAAAGTGAAACTTTTCATTTTTCAAAACTTTCCTAATTCAAAATCTTTCCTAAACCAAAACTTTTCTAAAATGAAACTTTCTGAAACCAAAGCTTTCCTAAAATGACACTTTCCTAAAACAAAACTTTCCTAATTTAAATCCTTCCTAAATCCAATCTTTCCTAATCGTCCAAACCCTTCCAAGTCGAATCAAATCTTTTTTAAACCTCTAGTCTTCCTTGAGTCTAGGTTTCCTAAGCCTCAATCTTTCTAAAACAAGTCCAAATGTTTCTTCCAAGTTCTATCTTTCCAAGTCAAGTTCAATATTTCTTTTCTAAGTTCCTAAGTCTAGGTCTTTCAAAACCAATCTTTTCAAATCTTCCAATCAAAGTCCAAATTTCCTATTCTTCCAATTCCAATTTGAATTCCAACTTCAGCTCTTTTCCAAATCAACTCTTCTATTTTCAATCGGACTCTTGTCCAAACTACGACTGACCTGATTCATCCAAAAGCATACGTAGATAACCTTCATGGGTGTGATCACAACATTTTTCATGTTTCCATTTTCATAACTCTTTTCAAATCTCTTTTCAATTCTAATTTCAAATCTATCTTTTTACAAATTTATTTTTATTCCAAATCAATTTCTTTCCAAATCTATTTTCCAATTCTCTTCTTCTTGCGCTTGCATATCATGCATCATGTCAATTTCTTTTCAAAATTCTTTTCTAAAGTAAATAGAATTGGACATTTGTTAGTTGAAGACTCTCATAGGTGAATCTAGGGTAAATGGACATGTAGGTACCGCAAGAGCGGGGTAGGGTGATGGCTTAGTGCGTCTTCCCTACACGTAACCAACCTCCGAACCTAGGATCACTGATTTCAAAGACCAAAAACGGAGTTATTTTTCAGAAAGGGCTTAAATGTTTTCCAAAGGTTGCCAAACAACCTGTTTTCTTAAAAACCCACTCTTGAGGAGGTATTTTCAAAATCGTTTTCAAAAACCCTAAGTGTAGTCTTCGGATTATGCTTAGCTTTTAGGTGACCTAACTTACCTTAATCAAGTTAGGTGGCGACTCCAAATCTTTTCTAAAAGCCCTTTATTCAAATCTATTTTCAATTCAAATGTAGTCACACTCATTCTTCTAGAAGGGTGAGTTTTAACGAGAGAGTACAGTGTTTTTCCTGCTTGTGTGTGTATTCCTCAAGTGCGAAAAATCTGGGCGCGACAGCTGGCGACTCCGCTGGGGAGACTTAGAGGGTTAGGTTGTTAGTCATGTCTTTTTACCCTTCACCCATGTAGAGTCTTCAATTAACTTGTTCAATCCTATTCACTTTAAATTTTCAAAACCCAATTTTCAAAATTGTTTTCAAAAAAAAAAAAATGCATTTATTCATAATATCTTGTATTAAGTTTGCCATTCACATACTAACTCTTGCATATTTATTTTGTAGGTACACATTTTGTTTAAATTTTATTAACTGCCATTCATTGAATGTGATGAACAAGATGAATGGGAGTTGTTGGGCTCTTTCCTTCGCTTTCAAAAATCACACACACACTGCATGTGCACCTGCATTCTACATACTTGCATTTACCCTGATATGTCCTTTCTAGTTAGAAAGAGGGAATGGTATATTGGTTGTGGGCAAGATGCTGTGTTAGTTTCTTCATCTAAGGCCTATTGATGGTTCCCCCGTTCGGATCACCAACCGATCATGGCACCACCTCGGGGAGTGGGCCTAGGTTTGAAGATCTGGGAACCGACCCTTTTTAGGATGCATTAGTCAACCCTCAACCTTATGCTCATATAGACACCATGCATAGCCGAACCTCTGCCAGATTTAAGACACGCACACCGTTTTCTAAAACCATGGAGGAAAGGGTGACTGCTCTTACTTTCATTTATATCTGTCTATTCCTGCTGTTATACTGACTGTATTCATACTGTTATAATTCCTGTCTAACTACTCATGTATGCACGTTTACCTTGCTATTGCATTCTCTCTCGTTATACTCTTTGCATACCTATGTTCATGCATTCAATATATTATATCAAGACAAGAGTTCCAAGTAACTCAAGTCATTGCATCCTCATGTATATGATCAACCCATTGAGAATGACACCAAGTTCACTCTCCCTTGCATTAAGCCTACCCAAACCCCAAGGGTTCCCAACGTAACCTTGAGGACTCATGGCATGCATACCAATCCATTCTACAAGAGGTGCCCCAATCCCTTTATGCTCACGGAGATAGGGTTGCCAAGAAGACCAGGGGCAAACGATCAACAAGGTCTCTCAGCGACCTCCCCAACATAAAATCTAGCGAAGGCTAATCCGAAGACGTAAGAGTAGTTTAGGTTTTTCCTTTGTAAAACTAGATAGGTGGAAGTCTAAAGGAAAATGTTCCCCCTTCCCCCTGTTAAAATGTAGTTCAATTCTTTTGTATCTTAAACCCAAAATTCAATGTACTTCTTTGGTTTCGCGAATGAATGCATGGATGGCTGAAGGTTCTCACTTGACAGTAAGGTATCTGTGTACAGTGGCCAATCTCTTATCTCTGAAAGTGAGCCAATTCACCATGTTTAGTTTTCCTCTCGAGTAGGGGTATCCTTAGGGTATGCATTGCATAGAATTCTTGAAAAACCAAAAACTAACTTGCAATTTATGTCTTTGTGTTTCTGCTTCCTTCTATTTCTTTTACAGAGATCACCCTGCACTGAGTCAACATTGCTCCCAAGAAGGGGCAACATCCACCTAGGGATCCCATTATCACCCGGCAAAGAGCATTACTGATGGCTGCTAACCCTGAAGAATCATCTCAAGGCTCTCAGGAAGAGGTCAACGAAATGCGGGTCAAGATGGATGAGATGCTCAAGCTCATCCAAATTATGGCTATAAAAAATACTGTTGCAGTCCCATCATCATCCATGACTTTGTCCAAGGACCCTAAACTCGCTAATCCAAGGATCGTGCTTTAGTCTGACAATGTTGGGAGGACTGAGGAAGATGCCAAAGGGGTCAACATTGAAGAGGAAGAGACCATATTATTTTCACTTGTCGTAAAGAAGGCCTCCCTGGACCCTTTCAGTCTGAAAATCTAAGGGCTAGAGGATTCACTGCGAAGTCTCCATGGCCACGACACTTATGGGTTCACTTCCTACGATGAGCTCTGTTTCAAAATGCTCGACTTCCAGAAGTACGACGGCACCGGTAACCCTGTTGCTTATCTTCGTCTCTATGCTGGAGAGCTAAGTGGTCATGGCAATGATCCGAAACTCCTTATGCAGCTATTCCAACACAGTCTCACGGGGTCTGCTCTACAATGGTTTGCTCGTCTGGACTTAAGGAAGATCACAACCTGGATCGAGCTGGTTAATGTATTTAAAGCCCAATATCATCACAATGTTGATCTGACCTCTGACCGATGGTCCCTGATGACTATAAGCAAGGGTGAGAAGGAAAGCTTTAAAGGATATGCCCTGAGATGGAGGGAGGCCACTGCACAAGTTAATCTCCCGTTGGAAGAAAGGAGTATGTACAACTGTTCGTACATACTTTTCAAGGTATATACTACAAGAAGCTCTGCACAAGTGTAGGGAAAAGCTTCTCCGAACTGATCATGCACAGGTAGATGATAGAAAACGGTCTCAAGACAGGGAGAATTACGGACCCCTATGCCAAGACTAGAGAATATACCGCTGACATAGCCAAGAAGGTGGCTACTACAAGGGGCACGATCAATAAGAAAAGTGAGGTGTCTGCCATCCTGCCCAACCAACCACCTTAATGCCGTCAGCCAGTACAATCACACCCTGTCCTGCCCTTACCCACCTTAACAAAGCCTGTTCCAACCTCTAACTATGGCCCCACTAGGGCATGACCCAATTTTAATAGACCTGCTTGACGCATCCGCACCTTCGACACCTTAGCCTGCACCCAAATTGAGGCCTACCATAACTTGCTGAAGAGCAGTATCCTGAAGCCCATACGTACTGGCCCGTTGCCAAACCCTCTGCCACCGACCTTTAATGCCACCCTTACATGCGAATACCATTCGGGTGGCCAAGGGCACAACACTGAAAGGTACTTCGCTCTCAAGCACAAAATCCAAGACCTGATCGATAATAAGTCCATTGATCTACAGCCGATAAAACCTGCTCCCACTCCCAATGTGACCACTAACCCTCTGCCAGATCACATCGTCAACTTGATACTAGTAGAAATGGAAGGCGAGGGAGAGCTCAACGAGCCCAGAGCCGAAGGTTATGAGGACGATTGGGAGGCTGATAAAGAGGATGACTGGGAGGAGGATCTCCCATTGTGCCCGATTTATCTCTATAACCCTGATAAGGTGTCGGATGCTTCTGACTGGCCCATTAAGGAGCCAATGTTTCCAGAAGATGAGAGTGCTGAGAACATGGCTGTTGATGGATAGGGTGCTGAGTTTCTGCATCTGAAGTATGTCGCGGTGGAACGTCACTTACTAGAGAACCCTTGGCCCACAACTGAGTACGGCTATAAAGAAATGAGCTAGGGGGTAGAGAAGCCAAGAGTACAGATGGAGCCATTTGAGTTGGAAGGAGGTGAACTAGCCACCCTATTTACGGAAGAATCTGTTGCAAAGAACAAGAAAGAGATTAATAAAGCTACCAACTACATCATCACTGTTGATGTGTCCGGAGCTCTGGAAGAAGCCTTTGTCTGTCTTGCCCTGGCCAAGGACCCGAACTGTGAATGGAGTATCGAAGACATGGGCGTTGTCCCAAGACCGTATTGAAATGGGTCCCCATCAAAAGCGTACAAGAGAGGGGTGTTTTCACCCGCTTTCTTTCTATCTCTTTACCTTTTCATCTTAAATTAATATCTACATCTCTTTTTCCTTCAAACAAGAACTATATGCTTTTTATTGATATTATCGAATGATGAAGTCTTTTTTATTCTCTGCTGTTATCTTGTATGTCTCTTGGGAATGATAGTGACTTCCTATGCAAAGGGGCATGGTCTATCTCATGGGATGATTTGACTTGAAGGGATGATAGCATGAGTTAACCACTCACCAAATGATCAGCTTTTCAGAAGGAGAGAGGATAAGGATGAGTGAGGATATTACCCAAAGGTAACACTTACAAGACACTGAAGTTAAGCGATGTGTGGTTGGTTTATCAAAATGAAGAGGAGTCATCTTTCACTTCCCCACATATAAATAAAAGGAATAAATCACTAAATAAATAAAAAAATGTGCTTATATTCCCTTTGCTTAACCCCTAGTGCCTCGCAGAAAGTGATAATCTTCTTTGTCAACCCCGATCCAAGACTGTCCTCCCCACACTGGGGCAGACAATAGTTGAGAATCCCAGGAATGGTATCCATCTTCTATCTTGCTAGGACAGCATCGAAAGCTCTATAGATCAAGCAATCTAGTTCAAAGTGAAGAGAGTCTCTCATTTTATTTCCCATACAGTCAAAAGTAACCCCTTGCCAAACCCGTTGCGCCATCTATCCTTTTTTTCAAGAAACCCCTAACTTAGGGATAACCGCCCACATTGGGTTATATTGAACCGCTAAGGAAAAGGTCTAAGAAAAAAAAGATGGTAGAATTACTCGTTCCATATAAAAGAAAAGAAAGAGAAAGAAAAGGCAAAGGAAAGGAGGTGCCAAGGGGCAAGAGGCCAAAAAAAAAGGGGGGGGGGGGGGGGCAAAAAAAAAAATCATGATTGAGCCATCTTCGAAAGCATAATAAGAAGATCGAAAGAGAAGAAAGTCATGTTTATCTCAAAAAGCATATAGAAAGGGTGAAAGAAAAAGGTCCTTTTCACCTTGAGAAGTCATGTAAAAAGCAAGGAGGAAATTTTAAAGGTGATCATAGGTTACAAAGAAACCCAGTAGAAACAATAGGTTCGAGCCTTTACCATTTCTTACAAAACCCCAAAACCATGGCCTCAATTACAACCTTATTAAAGTCCACTCTAATTGAAAATGGATTGCTTAATCTAAATGAGTTGAATATGCTGCCAAAGCCAAGAAGGAAGCTAGCCCTATGGAGAAAATAGTCAAGGATGGTATGGATCTAAACCTTGCTGAAAATAACATCGAATTTGGGCCTATATATCCTGTTGTTTCCAAAACCCCATAACCTAGTCTACATTACGGTCCTAAACAAAGTCTCCTCGGATTAAAAGGACTGGCCACTTATTGCTCTGCTAAAGGTCAGGTAAGTTGTTGCTAGAACCCGAGAGTCGAGAGTTTTCAGCCCAGTAACCCCATACACTAACCCTGAAATAGAGAACCGGAGAGGGTCAAAAGGTTGAGAAAGGTTCGAAGTGCTATCATCCACTCAAGGTAGGGTTGAGCTAGAGGAGAGGCTAGACCCTCGAAAAGGAAGAAGTTACCATTCCAAAGACTACAAGTTTAACAGCACCCCGTGTCATTCTATTAATGTGTTTCTAACATTTGAAAAAACAATTAGCATGAGCTTTGCACATATATGATTTAACTCCATGTAAAAACAGAAAATATATAACATCATCATCCATAACATGCATCTAATTATATACCTAGCTGAAAAAAAAAATCAATCATAAATGTCTCTGCTTATCCATGCATCTAAATGCCATAAATATCCATCTTTGTACAAAACTTAAAAATGTCTAACATAAATACATCTCAGGGACAAGGGGCAAAAGAAGATAAGAGTCTCCACAAGGGGCATCTATCACAGGTTAAAATCAATGTCATCCGGATCAAAATCTCCGAAACTCGGCATCGGAGGAGGCGGATAGCTACTCGAACCACCAGCATCTTGCAAAGAAGGTAAAGCCAAAATTAGCTACATGAAAGAAGAACTAAAACAACAGTAGAGCAAGAAGAAGAAGGGGAAAGATAACATACCCTGCCACCGCCCAACTGAGATAACCGAGCCATCAGGGAAGCTATCTCGGCCTGGTACTGATCCCGCTCTATCTGGTACTGATCCCTCTGGTCTCTCACAGCAGTAAACTCAGCTTAGGGCACATATCCTCTGGCACGACGCCACAAGTCAACCACCTCCTGGCCCACAGCGTACCTGCCGACTATTACCTCAAACTGGGTGAAGGCACCGACAAAATAAGCCCCAAAGTGCACAACATAATCTGTATCCAGAGGAAGCAAGAACTCGGCACCCGGCTGCCGCTCCTGATAAGGGATAGGCACTCTCGCCACCAAGGCCCCAAACATATACTCTGGTGGAGCTCCTGCTGACCGAAACTCCTCATGAAACTGCCGCCAATGTTACTTTCCGAGATAGGACTCCCAAGTATCATCACTGAGGAAAGCAGCCCTCGACAGGGACAATGGGACCAAGTACCGTAGAGCCTCATAATGAAATGATCCAATGAAGGGCTGCCAAGTCACATCCCTCGCCTCAATTAGCTCCAGGTTAGCCCGGAGCATCACAAAATCAGTAATCTCTGATCGCTGAGCTACCCAGTCACGAGCCCACTTCAAAGCACGAGGATAGAGGTCGTCCTCGACAACTGCAGGGCGATGCACAGGCAAGTACTCGTAGCTCCACCAGACAAGAAAGGGCTAGAAACTAGTCATGCTGCTCCAACGGGAGGAAGTCCAAACCTACATCGACCGAAGCAAGCAGCCAAAGGAGAAGGACCCCCAATCCAACTCAGACAGAGCCCCAAGATCATCTATTATATTCACTAACTAGAAAGGCACGAGCGACTTGTTGTTGCAGAAGCAGCTAAAGATGATGTACAAAACAAGTCATCGTCTTATAATGTCCTGCCTGGCAGGCGATGGCTCAGCAGTAAAAGTACGGTCATCCTGATAGAGCTAAGAGACAGGGAAGGCAAAACGCTCAGGAGGAGGCAAATCCAGCAGAATGCATGCCTTATCTCTACTAACTGACTATAGAGTGATCCGCCGGCTGACGAAGGAAAGCCCTGTGATGATTGCCCAATTCAAGGGAGTGGGACCTAACTCGAAGCCGACAAAGTGGAAGGTCCCAGTCTCTCCAAACCACTGCTCAACCAGCGCCAATACCGAATACCAGTTCAAGCGGTTAGCCTGTAATCCCATGAAGGCTCCAAATCTGATCTCAGCCAAGAAGGCACGATATGATGGGGCAGCCAGCTGTATGGTCCCGAAGACCTGATGAACAGCCCCTCTAAAAGTTGTATGTACCCGCGGAGGGGGCAAATGCTGTCTGGAGTATACATTGGGGTGATAAGCAAGATCCCCGAGTGGTGGAACATCCGGTACCTGCAGATCTCCCAAGTCAGCGTCCGTCTTCTTGTGCCTGGAAGAGGTTCTCCCATAGCCAATGACCTAGTCGCCTAGACCCAGTACCTCCTCCTCTACACCAATCTCCTCGACGAAGGCTTGCTCAACCGGAGGAAAAGGGTCGACAGGTGGCCTACTCCCCGGACTATTCTAGCTAGACAGCGCCTGCCCCGTAGACCGTCGGCTACCCCGAGATCGACTGGAGCCATTAGTGGAATCTGTCCGAGTCGCCTTCCCCGAGCGGTGTCTCCTCTCAGAACCATCATCACCCGCATCTTCTATCTTGTAAAGGTAAGCCAAGGTAAGATGTGTTAATATACAAATAAAAAAAATAAATAATAATAAAAAGATTTCAAATGATAAGTCAAAACGAATTTCCTACATACACCTTTTGATTTTCCAACTTTAAGTCAAGTCTCCAGGGTTTTCTGTCTTTTTCCTTTAAAAAGATTTTATTTTTAAAACCTTTTCCAACTCTTTCCTTGATTTCTAAAAATTTTGACAGAGTTTTTTTTAAAAATGGTTCCTACAACACCCACAATGTCAATACAGAACAAAAACAGTGCACTTCACATCGTCACATTCACATAACATCAGCACCCGTGCACACTTTTTAAACTTTCAAAATTTCCAAAACACATGTTTCATTTTTCCAATAAATCAATGGTTTTAAAAAATGTCCTAAAATTTCTCAAAATCGTTTCAAATGTTTTCTAAAATATTCTTAGTTTTTCCAAATTTTAAACTCTAAAAATTTCATCAATGTCTTGAGTTTTCCCATTTTCCTAATTTTTTTAACTATTTTCCTATTTTTCGAAAATAAAAAATTCACCAAGTTTTCAAAAAATCATGAAACTTCACACGCTTGATAAACACATTTTTCTAAGGCACATGGCACAAAAATCTAGCCAGAAAACCCAATGCCTAAGCCTGTAGGAACAAACCTCCAATTCCTGCAGAAAACTCTCTTCACATAATCATGTAAAATCACTCAAATTCAATCAAACAAGCACCAAAATGCAAAACTAACATCACCATAATGTTCAAAACATATCAAAACATCAATTTCTACTATTCACACAATTCAAACGAAATTCTACACGTCAAAATCAACAAAAATTTGAAAACTCACTTTTTGGAGTTCTTCAGCGAAATCTTCTCTTCCGACAACTTTTCCGGCGACGCGGTCTCCTTCCAGCAATCACCCATGGTCTCCAAGAAGTGACTCTTCAAGGTTCAAGTCAGTTTCCCCACAAACACTCTCAACTTTTTGAAAAACTCTCCCAAATACCGCAAATGTTCGAACTAGAATTTTTCTGGTTTTAATTCCAAGCCTGGCACCACTAGCAAAGGCGCCAAGCCTTTTCTGCCAAAGACGCCACTCCTAGTGGCCCCAGTTTCCAAATTTTGGGCAGCTTTGCCCTTTTTCCCGCGAAAACTCATTTTCGAAGGCCTTTTGGACCCAATATCCATTTTTGAACCCCGGTTGTCGAAAAATTTTCAAAGTTTGTCCCACCGATTGCCTCACGGTCAACATGAGACTCTTACTTTATCGTTTTTTGTCTTTGACAAGCAAAGATAGAAAAAGAGGGGCAACTGTAAGCACCCTATTTTGACCGCTCGGCGGTCTCCAGTCTGTCCAGACTTGTGTTTAAGACAATATGGGCGTATTTTGAGTCAAATCAATTTTTCAAGTCCAATCCTGTCTGTTCATCGCTTCGCGAGCCCCGCTAGGCCCAAATAGAGGCAAAATGACCAAAATGCCCCTAGGGGCATCATTCGGTCCAATTCCAAATTAGGCACGTCTTTTTGAAGATGGTAAGTTCCCTTTCCAATTCCTTTTCCAATTCCAATTCCAATCCCTCTCTCGAGAAAGTTGATTCCTCGAGACGGTAAGTCTATCCTATTCGGCATGTTTTTCGAAGAAAATCTCTTTGGAACGGTAAGTCCCTTTAAACCTGTCGACCAGGACGAGACCCCAGGTCCTCTAGATGGTAAAACGGTCCACCTTTGGTGCCTGCTAGCTTGCCAATGCAGAAATGTTCATTTAGGCACGCCTTCCAAGAAAGTTGATTCTCAGGTGCTAAGTCCCTTTAGTAGCTTCCTGGGATCAGGCAGTCTCGGGAATGATTGCGAACCGTCAGAGTAGCGGAAGTACTCATAAACATCGCAACTGTCAGAGTAGCAGAAATACTCGTAAACAGGTCGATATAGGGAATTGCCAACAAACCCTTGTATCCCGAGACCGCCGTTAGAGTGGTGGAGCCCACTCCGGTGAAAAATGACCAAACTGCGCTAGGGCCATTTTTCGGCACGTTTTTTGAGAACACGCCTAAGTTCTCAGAATGGTAAGTTCACCCTTCCAAGATTGTCTTAAAGTCAATACGACATGATTAGTGCCCTCTTGTCAGTTTCGGGTCAAATCCGAGACTTCTCAGTCATGGTGACCATTTTGCCCCTAGGCATCCGAATGCCCCGGGAACCACACCGGCCCTGGGTATCAAACCGGTAACCTCCCGAGAATGCTTCCTATAGTATTCTTAACCTTCTTTTATCTTTTCGGATCATTCCAAGTCAGTTCCGGCAAACTCGGTGTAAAATGACCGTTTTGCCCCTGGTGGGTCAGTCACATTTTCCGACCACACTAGCTTTGGGTATCAAACCGGCAACCATTGGGAACATTCTGAATAATGTTTCCAAATCTCCAATCTTCT
The DNA here is from genome assembly GCA_033060915.1 of Euryodendron excelsum. NCBI lineage: Eukaryota > Viridiplantae > Streptophyta > Magnoliopsida > Ericales > Pentaphylacaceae > Euryodendron > Euryodendron excelsum. Next base: position 14,695,743 of record CM065384.1, on the reverse strand, counting down.
TCCAAGATGTTCCAATTCCATCTCGGTAGCTTTCCAGCCCGGTTGACCGTTTTGCCCCTAATGGTCCGGTCAACCCTTTCGACACATCCTATCCTCATTTTTCAAGTCAAATACCTCCGGGACACTGTTTTAAGTGTTCTTGCCCTTTTCCAGCCTTCCAGGCCAATCCTGGTCCATTAAATCCTTCTCAGACTTTTCAGAGTCATTCCTAGTAAAGCCAGGCTAAAAATTGCATGGTAGTCACTAGTACAGGCGCCCAAATCTTCTCAAGATACGTTGCTTGTCGACCTTAAAACTTTCCTAACTGGCTGGCGCCACTAGTAGTGGCACCAAGCCAAGAAATGGCTTGGCGCCACTTCTAGTGGCACTAAGAGAAAATTTGGCTTGGCGCCACTGCAACAGGCGCCAGGTCTATCCCATCTCTATAAATATAGAGCCTCCTCCAGCGTGAAAGAGATCCAAAAACTCAATCTGAAAACCCTAATATTCGATATACAGAGCTCATAGCCTTCTTAAACCCTAGCTTCTCTAGGTTTTCCAAACCCTAGCCTCCTATACACTCCTATACACTTATACACTAGCTTCAATCCTCCATTGAAGACTTGAAGTGCTGCAACTCAAAGCTCCCGAAGACCAAAGAAGAGTTCATGATGATCAAGACTGAAGTGAAGTGAATACCAAAGAAAAGCAAGGCGTGCAAAGCAAAGTGAGATAAATAAGACAAGGTAGGCTTTCTCTTTAAGTTTCTGCACTTCCCCCTCTCTCTTCTCCTTCCTAACCCACTTGGGTTTTTCTCTATTTTAATCCCCCATCTTCTTCCCCCCTTTCTTTGCATGCTTGAAACAAGGGGATTCCCAGTTCATGTGTAGGATTAGGCTCTTAAAGGTCACCGTGTCGGGGGCATTCTTTTAGTCTAACCGGAGATCACGGGGGTTCGGCCCTCTTGATTATGTGGTGAAGCCTTAACCTTGTATGTTCACGACCCCAATCTGCATTGTGTATATCATTATCTTGCATTCTTCCAAAAATCGTTTTCAAACTCGTTTTCAAAGTTTACATTAAACTTGTTTTCAAAATTGCATCAAAGTCTTCTTTTTCAAAACTTGTTTTCAAAATCACAATCCTAGGGTGATTCTAGCCTTTTCATGGCTAAGATTGCTTTAGGAAAGTGTTACATTTAAAGTGACCAATATGGTCCATATTTTCAACTCCTTGTTGTTTTCAAAACCACTTTTTTAAAGTGGTTCTAACTTTCTTATGGTTAGAATCGTTTTAGGAAAGTGAGACATTTATATACTTCCCAAAAAGCTCCCCTTTCAAAAGTCTCTTTTTCTAAAACTCTCTTTTTCAACGTGCTTTCCGAAAACTCTTCTCTCTAAAATTGTTTTCTAAAAACTTCCTCCAAAAATCTATTTTTCAAAACTTCTCTTTTCAAACTCCTTTCCAAAACACTCTCCTCAAAATTCACTTTCCTAAAAACTATTTTCAAAAAGCTTCTTCCAAAATCTTGTTTCCAAAACTCTCTCAAAGTTTTACTTTCCAAAAACTTCCTTCCTAAAATTTTTTTCAAAACACATTTTCTAAAAACTCCTCTTTAGAATCTTCCTCCAAAATCTTCGTTTCAAAAAACTCACTTTCCAAATATTCATTTTCTTGGTGCCCAGGTCAAGCCCTAGAACCACAATTAGGAAGCCCTAATTTTTCTTCCCAAAAATATGATTTTCAAACTTACCTTTAAACCTAGGTTTCCAAATCCCCCTTTTCATATCCAAACCATATATTTCCAAAATCTATTTTCTACGTCAAAACTATAGTCTCCCAAAACTAGGATTTCTAAAAACTCCATCTTTCCAAATTCATGCCAAATTCAATTTTCTCTTTAGGAAACTAGATCCAATCCTCCGTTTTTGGAAACAAAATCAAAACATCTCTTTTTAGAAACAAAATCCAATCCTTTATTTTAGGAAATAGGAATCTTAACCCTTCCTAGTCCAAATCTTTCTTAATTCAAATCCTTCCTAATCTTCTACTTTTCCAAAACTTAAACATAAAAAACTTTCCTAAATTTTAAAACTCAACTTCAACATCTTTCCTAATTCAACCCTTTCCTAATTCTACTCCTTTTTAAATCTTAACTTTCCAAATCTTTCTTAAACTCAAACCTTTCCTAATCTCAAGATTTTCTAAAACTGAAACTCTAAAACTTACTAAATCCTAACTTTTCTAAATTTCAAATCTTTCCAAATCCAAAGCTTTCTAAATTCAAAACTGTCTTAAGTTAAATCTTTCTAAATTTTGAAACTTTCTAAATTCTAAACTTTCCTAAACTTCAAATCTTTCCAAATCTAAAACTTTCTAAACTCAAAACCTTCTTACTTTCAAAACTTCCCTATTTCAAAACATTCAAAATTCAAAACTATCCTATTTTTAAAACTTTCTAAATTCGAAACTTTCTTAAGTTAAAACTTCCCTAAATCAAAATTTTCCTAAAGTGAAACCTTTCCTTTTTCAAAACTTTCCTAATTCGAAACCTTTCCTAAACCATAACTTTTCTAAAATGAAACTTTCTGAAACCAAAGCTTTCCTAAAATAACACTTTCCTAAAACAAAACTTTCCTAATTTAAATCCTTCCTAAATCCAATCTTTCCTAGTTGTCCAAACCTTTCCAAGTTGAGTCAAATCTTTCTTAAATCTCTAGTCTTTCCTGAGTCTAGGTTTCCTAAGCCTCATTCTTTCTAAAACAAGTCCAAATCTTTCTTCCAAGGTCTATCTTTCCAAGTCAAGTCCAATTTTTCTTTTCTAAGTTCCTAAGTCTAGGTCTTTCAAAACCAATCTTTTCAAATCTTCCAATCAATGTCCAAATTTCCTATTCTTCTAATTCCAATTTGAATTCCAACTTCAGCTATTTTCTAAATCAACTCTTCTATTTTCAATCGGACTCTTGTCCGAACGACGACTGGCCTGAATCCTCCTAAAGGATACGTAGACAACCTTCATGGGCGCGGTCACAACATTTTTCAAGTTTTCAATTCCATAACTCTTTTCAAATCTCTTTTCAATACTAATTTCAAATCTATCTTTTTACAAATTTCTTTTTATTTCAAATCAATTTCTTTTCAAATCTATTTTCCAATTCTCTTCTTCTTGTGCTTGCATATCATGCATTATGTCAATTTCTTTTCAAAATTCTTTCTAAAGTAAATAGAATTAGACATTTGTTAGTTGAAGACTCTTATAGGTGAATCTAGGGTAAATGGACATTTAGGTACCACAAGGGCGGGGTAGGGTGATGGCTTAGTGCGTCTTCCCTACACATAACCAACCTCTGAACCTAGGATCACTGATTTCAAAGACCAAAAACTGAGTTATTTTTTAGAAAACGCTTAAATGTTTTCCAAAGGTTGCCAAACAACTTGTTTTCTTAAAACCCTCTCTTGAGAAGGTATTTTCAAAATCGTTTTCAAAAGCTCTAAGTGTAATCTTCGGATTATGCTTAGCTTTTAGGTGACCTAACTCACCTTAATCAAGTTAGGTGGTGACTCCAAATCTTTTTTAATAGCCCTTTATTCAAATCTATTTTCAATTCAAACCTAGTCGTACTCATTCTTCTAGGAGGGTGAGTTTTAACAAGAGAGTACAGTGTTTTTCCCGCTTGTGTGTGTATTCCTCGAGTGCGAAAAATTTGGGCGCGACACTGGTCAATGTGTTTAAAGCTCAATACCGTCACAACATTGACCTCACTTTTGATCGGTGGTCCTTAATTATGATGAATAAAGGTGAGAAGGAAAGCTTCAAAAGCTATGCCCTGAGATGGAGAAAAGTAGCAGCACAAGTCAATTCCCCTTTAGATGATAAGGAATATGTTCAACTATTCGTGCATACATTCTCTGGCATATACTACGAAAAGCTCTGCACAAGTGTTGGGAGAAGCTTTTTTGAGCTTATCATACAAGGGGAGGTGATAGACAATGGCCTAACAACTGGAAGGATCATGGACCCCTATGCTAAAATTGAGGAATTTTCTGCAAGCTAAGCAAAGAATGTGCCCCCAGCATGGGAAATAGGCCAAAAGGAGAGAGAAGTGTTTGCCATCTTGCCTGCTCAACCACCGCAATGTCACCCCCCAAAACTAATCTCAGACCCAGTAGCTATTCAAGCACCTACTCCTGGGCCAATGACAATCTCACAACATCTCAAACCCAACAAGAAGGCCCGCCGACCTCGTGCCTTTTCCCCCTAGCTTGTACCCAAACAAAAGCCTATCATGACCTCTTACAAGCTGACCTTCTAACCCCTATACCTGCTCCACCATTGCCGAATCCTTTACCCCCTATTTTCAACTCAACTCTTATTTGTGAGTACCATTCCGGAAGACAAGGGCATGATACTGAACACTGTTTATTCTCGAAGCACAAAATACAAGATTTGATCGATGCTGGAGTCATCAACACCTAGGAGATGAACCGCATGATGAAGCATAGAAGAAATTGGTGTGATTCCAGAACCTCTCTGGAGGTTTTTTTTTTTCCAAAGTGCAATAAAAAGGGATGTTTCTTGAATTTGTCCATCTTGTCTTTTATTATTTTGCATCCTATTTTGTTTTAAATCAACTGTTTTCATGCCACATAAACATATTTGAATGAAATGAGCAATGATTTTTTATGCATCCCATTTATTTTACACTCTTATGGATGATAACTGCATTTGAGGACCTTTCCCTGATCTGTGATGCCTTTAACTCCAAGGTAGGAATAGCACAAGCACCATTTTTAGTATAAACAACCTTTGACTCCAAGAAGAGGGGAGAGAGAAATAAGAAGTACAGAGAGATGGGAAAAAATAAAAGGGTAAGAGATAAGGACTAATCACATGAACTCGTTGGAGTCCAAAGAGGACTTTTAAAGGATGTCCTGGCAAAACAGCGAATAGCTATACTCTCAAAGGGAAGATTAGTGCATATTGGTGAGCCTAGGATGATTAAATCTTTGAAAAAAAAAAAAAGAAGACTATTGATAGTGTTTGTCCTACACATGCACAATCACTAGGGCAAATATTCAATTATGAACAGATTGATGTGCATGCTCGTTTGAGATTAAATCTTGTATGCATAATCACTTGCATAAATATGAGTCAACGGTTTTGATGATCTTTACCATATTGGTGTTTCATATTCATTTTAATGCATACTTCTTGAGACTTCTTAGAATATGGAATCTGCCTTTATGAACTATTTTTAAATGGTCAAAGATTTGCGGATGGTCTCACACCTAGATTGACCTTTTGTCGATTCCCTCTCTCATCACTTATAGAAAGGGCTACCAGTGAGTCAGAGTGCAACTACCAATGTTATGTGACAAGAGGAGAAGGCTACCTGCTCATGTGTGTGAAAGCCGCCATACTTCTACATTTCTGTATTTCCATTATTGGAGAGATAGGGTTGGATTTTCATAAAAAAAAAAAAATGGAGAAGAAAAGAAAAAGAAAAGAAAAAGAGCATGGGATGAAACAGGTTTGACTTCTAGGTGTGTTAATCCGCGAGCTATTATATCATCCTAGATCACGTCTAAGGTCTGTATTCTCATTAGTCTCAGTAAAGTTCACACTTACACCACTACCTTATCATTAATATGGTCTTAATCATCTCACGACCAATTGTGCTCATTTTGTATGGTTTCATGTGTATTTGATATTGATCTTTTCAAGCTAAGTTGCATCTTGATATTCATAAATCTATATTTGCCTTTCATTGATTGATCATGTCTTTAGAGGGCCTTACAATTTGAAAGGTTCAATGACTGGGTTTGCCTACACTTCTTAATAACTTTCAAAGAAGGAAGCTACCTGTTGCTTTGCCAAAGGGCGATATCGGTCGTCACTCAAGAAAGAAGAGGGAAGAAGAGGGAAAGCGTGTCAAAACGGACAAGAAAGAAGAAAAAAGAGGGAAAGTGAGTTAATGAGTTAAACCTTCGAGAATGGTGCAAGTGCTATTACATCCTAACAGGAAAGGGGCAGAATCAGAAAGGGGAATCCCAACAGAGAAACAGAAATTCAAAGGGCTAATTGACACTACAATACAATACTCATAACCAAACATGAACCCTAGGGCAAACCCAAAGGGGCATGCATCCGTTTTTGTCCATGAGTAAAAAATGCGCATTCATGTGCATTATCCAAAAGTATAAACATGTATTCAATTTCTGTATGAACCTGTGCATTCGTAAAAAAGTAGGACATGCATTCAATTTAATTCTTATATAAATCTGTACATTCATAAAAATAGGTCATGCATTTAATCCCATGTGCATTCATAAAAAAAGTATGATGCGCATTCACCCCTTACCGGGGCATTATTTTTTAAAACTATTTTTGCACAAAAACACACTTTATGTCTTTTTCTCTCTCTTAATAGGAAACAAGGTAAAATACAAAATGGAGCTAAAAAGCCATCCTGCTATCAAGTAACCTCAGACATCTCCAACACTGGCGTACACCTCAGAAAGTTCAGACTTCTCTTGTCGACAATAAGCAAAGAATGAGGCAATGGCCCACCCTTGACCTCCTTAATCAACCTTGGACTTCCCCAGAGGAGCAGCGTTTCACCAGATAGAGTGCCGGTTCAAGAAGTATCAGACATCAACCTTGAACTTCTCCAGAGGAGCAGTGTTCTGCTAGACGGAGTGTTTGGTTTAAGAAGTAGCGGTTTCAAGACATCAACCTTGGACTTCCCTAGAGGAGCAGTGTTTTGCCCGACGAAGTACCAATTCAAGAAGTATCAGAAGTTAACCTTGGACTTCCCCAGAGGAGTAGCATTTCACCAGACGGAGTGTCGGTTTAAGAAGTATCAGAAGTCAATCTTGGACTTCCCTAGAGGAGCAGTGTTTCGCTCGACGAAGTACCAGTTTAAGAAGTATCAAAAATCAACCTTGGACTTCCCTAGAGGAGCAGCGTTTCGCCAGATGGAGTGCCAGTTTAAGAAGTATCAGAAGTCAACCTTGGACTTCCCCAGAGGAGTAGTGTTTTGCCGGACTGAGTGCTGATTCAAGAAGTATCAAAAATCAACCTTGGACTTCCCCAGAGGAGCAGCGTTTCGCCAGACGAAATGTTGGTACAAGAAATAGTAGATGTCAACCTTGGATTTCCCCAGAGGAGCAGTGTTTCACCAAATGGAGTGCCGGTTCAAGAAGCGTCAATTCCCCCAGAGGAGCATTGTTCTGCCAGATGGAGCACCAGTTTAATGAGCATTAATTTCCCTAGAGGAGTATCATTTTACCAGAAAAATACTAAGCATCAACCATCTACTCAAGGTAACTATCCTTTGGATTCCAATTCTCCTAGTCCCTCCGATCTCCTCGCAGTTAACATAGGATTCTTACTTTATCATTTTCTGTCTTCGCCTACTTACTTTATCATTTTCTGTCTTCGATAGGCGAAGACAGAAAAAGAAGGGCAGCTGTAAGCAACACATTTTTGCCTGCTCGACAATCTCCGGCCCAACTGAGCTCATTTTCACACATCATATGCATATTCAGACTCTAACCCAACTTCTAAACTCCAATTTAGTCCACCAGTTGCTTCTTGGGCCCATAGGGCCCACTTAAGTCAAAATGACTATTTTGCCCCTAGGCATCCAAGTGCCCCGAGAACCACACCAGCACTGGGTATCAAATTAATAACCTCCCGAGGATGTTTCTGTTAGTATCACTAGCTTTCCATTACTCTTCTAGATCAATCCAAGTCAGTTCCGGCAAGCTTGACACAAAATGACCATTTTGCCCCTGGTGGGCCGGTTGCCTCTTCCAACCACACCGGCTCTGGGTGTCAAACCGGTAACCTCCTAGAACATTCTAGGTAATGTTTCCCAATCTTGAGTCTTCTTCCGAGGTATTCCGAGTCCATCCCGGTAGCTTTTCGGCTCGATTGACTGTTTTGCCCGTAATAGCCCGGTCAACCCTTCCAACATGTTCTGTCATCATTCTTCAACTCTATTAGCCATGAGATGCTATTCTAAGGGTTCTTATCCCTTCCCGGCCCTTCGGGCCATTCCCAACCCCTTAAATCATTCTCGAACCTTCTAGAGTCACTCCTAATGAAGTCAGGCTAAAAATTGCATTATAGTCACTACTACAGGTGCCCAAATCTTCTAAAGATATGTTGCTTGCCGACCTTAAAACTTTCCTAAGTGTCTGGCGCCACTAGCAGTTGCGCCAAGCCAAAATTTGGCCTAGAGTGGCGCTAGGAGGAAATTTTGCCTGGCGCCACTACAACAGGAGCCAGGTTAATCCTCTGTCTATAAATATAGAGCTTCCTCCAGCGGGAAATGGGTCCAAAAACTCAGTCTAAAAACTCTCTTCTTCGATACACAGAGCTTGAAGCCTCTCCAAACCCTAGTTCTCTTTAGGTTTTCCAAACTCTAGCTTTTATTCACCAAACCCTAGCCCCCATACACTCACATACACTCATATACACTCATATATTAGCCTCCAAAGCCTCCATTGAAGACTTGAAGTGCTGCAACTCCGAAGCTCTCGAAGATCGAAGCAAGCTCTTGAAAACCGACGCAAAGCCAAGCAAAGATCGAAGTAAAGAAAGCGAGCAAAACAAAGTAAATAAAAGAAGACACAAAGTAGGCTTCTTATTTACGTTTACGCAATTCCCCTCTCTCACTTCTCTCTCATAGCCCACTTGGGTCTTCTTTTATTTTAATCCCCCATCTTCTCCCCCCCCCTTTCTTGCATATTTGAAACAAGGGACTCCTCGGTTCATGTGTAGGATTAGGCCATTGAAAATCACCGTGTCGAGTGCTTTCTCCTAGTCTAACTGGAGACCACGTGGGTTCGGCTCCCTTGATTATGTGGTGAAGCCTTTAACCTTGTATGTTCACAACCCCAACTTGAATTGTGCATATCATGATCTTGCATCTCTCCAAAATCCGTTTTCAAACTTGTATCAAAACCATTTTCAAAACTTGCGTTGAAGTTTTCTCTCCTAAAACATGATTTCCTATCTTCTCTCAAAACCTAGGTTTCCAAAACCTCCTTTTTACTTCAAAATTATAAATTTTCAAAACGTATTTTTTTACATCAAATCGTAGACTTCAAAATTTAGGATTTCTAAAACTTCACCTTCTAATTCCATGCCAAATCCAATCTTCCATTTCAGAAACTAGATCCAATCCTCCATTTTTGTAAACAAAATCCAATTTTTTGTTTTAGGAAATTGGAATCCCAATCTCTCCTAATAAAAACCTTTCCTAATCCCAATCCTTTCTAATCCAAATCTTTCCTAATACAATCCTTCCTAATCTCATACCTTCCTAAACCTTAAGTTTCCAAAACTTAAACTTTCAAATCTTTCCTTAAACTTTAACCTTCTTAATCTTTCTAATTCCAACTTTTCCTAATTCCATACCTTTCCAAATTTCAACTTTCTAAATCTAAATCTTTAAATCTTTCTTAAACTTAAATCTTTCCTGAATTCAAGCATTTCTAAAACTCAAATTTCGAATCTTTTCTAAAATTCTAAACTTTCTAAATTTCAAATTTTTCTAAATCCAAAACTTTCTAAATTCGAAACTTTTTTAAGTTCAAAACTTTCCTCATTTGAAACTTTCCAATTTCAAAACCGTTCTTATTTTAAACTTTCCTAATTCGAAATCTTTCCTAAATTGAAACTTTCTTAAAACGAAACTTTCCTAATTCGAACCTTTACTAAATCTAATCTTTCCTAAATTCCAACTTCCTTAATCTTTCAAGTCCAACATTCTAGTCAAATCTTATCTAAAACCCTTCTAAGTCAAGTTAAAATCTTTCTTAATTTGAAGTCGCTTTTAAATCCTATCTTTCTTAAGTCTAGGTTTCCTAAATCTCAATCTTTCCAAACCAAGTCCAAATCCTTCTTCCAAGTTTTATCTTTCCAAATCAAAGTCCAATCTTTTCAATTCCAAATTTCAATTTCCAATCCTTTATTCTAAGTTCGAATCAAACCCTTTTTCAAATCAAATCTTCTATTTTCTATCGGACTCTTGTCTAAACTACAACTGACCTGATTCCCAAAAAGGGTTACATAAGCAACCCTCATGGGTGCGGTCATAATTATTTTTAAATTTTCAATTGTATAACTATGTTCAAACTTCTAATTCCAAAAATCTATTTTCAAATCTTTTTTTTTAAATCTCTTTTCAAAATCAAGTCTTTTCTTGCACTTGCATATCATTCATCATTTCAAGTTCTTTTCAAATTTCTTTTCTAAAATGGATAGTGTTGGACATTTATTAATCGAAAACTCTAATAAGTGAACCTAGGGTGAATAGACATGTAAGTACCGCAAGGGCGGGATAGGATGATGGCTTGGTGCGTCTTCCCTATATGTGACCAACCTCCAAACCTAGATCACTGTTTTCAAAGGCCAAATGGAGTTACCACCAAAAAGGGCTTAAATATTTTCAAAGGTTGCCAAACAACCCGTTTTCTTAAAATCCCTCTCTTAAGGAAGTTTTCCAAAATATTTTTAAAAAACCCTAAGTGTGATCTTCAGATTATGCTTAGTTTTTAGGTGACCTAACTCACCTTAATCAAGTTAGGTGGCGACTCCAAATGTTTTCGAAAAGCCCTTATTTAAATTAATTTTTAATTCAAATCTAGTTGCACTCGTCATTCTAGGAGGATGAGTTCTAACGAGAGAGTACTATGTTTTTCTCACTTGTCTTTTTCAAGTGCAAAAAATCAGGGTGCGACACTGATTATATCCACTTTGAAAAGAATTTTAGAAGAGAGATTTGAGCTAGTGCATTATGTGCAAGTGCAAGAAAAAAATTTAATTTTAAAAATAGATTTGAAGAGAGGATTTGAAGCTTGAAAAAGGTTGTGAAATTAAAAACTTGAAAAAGGTTATGATCGCACCCATGAGGGTTGCCTACATATCCCTTTGTTGAGAATCAGGTCAGTTATAGTTCAGACTTAGGGTCTTATTGAAAATACACACTTTGAGGTCTTCGAAAAGATTCACTTGAAAAGATTTGAAATGGAACTTTGATTGGAATGTTGGAAATTGAACTTTGACTTGAAATCGAACTTGGAATTGACTTTGATTTGAAATTGAATTTGACGATTTGAAATTGAGCATTGATTTGAATTGAACTTGAGGAGTAGAACTTGGACTTGTTTTGGAAAGATTTAGTTGAGCTTTGAAATCATCTTCACTTAGATTGAAGTTTAAAAATCATCTTGGTTTAGAAAAGAGTTTTAGAAAAGAATTGAAGCCTCCTAACTTTAGGGTTAGGGTTGAACTAGGGTTTTAACATCTTAAGACTTAGGTAACGCCGGGTTGAAACATGCAATTGAAATAAGAAGGTTTGATGTTAGAAAGTTGGATTTTAGGAAAGTTTCGAGATAGGAAAGTTCCCCATTAGGAAAGTTTCGAATTAAAAAAGTTCCAAATTAGGAAAGTTTAAATTAGGAAAGTTTCAAATTAGGAAAGTTTTGAATTAGGAAAGTTTTGAGTTAGGAAAGTTTCCTTTTTAAGAAAGAGTTAATTTTGAAAAGATTTGAATTTGAAAAGTTTTGAATTTAGAAAGATTTGAAATTTAGAAAGACTTGAAAGTTTGAAATTAAGAAAGATTTGAAAGTTTCGATTTGAGAAAGCTTAAAATTAGGAAAGATTAGAATTAGAAAAAATTTGATAGTTTAAAATCTAGAAAGTCGAGATTTGAAAAAGTTTGAAATGAGGAAAAATTTGACTTTTATTTCCTAAAGTTGAAGATTGGATTTTATTTTCAAAAATAGATGATTTGATTTTGTTTCCAAAATTTGAGGATTTGACTTGGTTTCCTAAATTGGAAGATTTGATTTGACATGGAATTGGAAAGGTTAAGTTTTAAAAATTTTAGATTTGGAGATCTATGATTTGGTAGGCAAAGAGGTTATGAAAATCTATGATTTGATGTAGAAAACAGAAAGTCATGAATTCAAGAAAGGAATTAGGGTTTCCTAACCATGAATTCTAGGGTTTGAGTTGGACTTCAAGACAAAGAGTTTTTAGAAAGTAGATCTTTGAAAAAAGTTTTTAGGAAGTAGATTTGAAAAACTATTTGGAAAGAGGTTTAAATATGGACTTTTGCAAGTTTCTTGAATATCTCACTTTCCTAAAACGATTCTAACTTTGAAAAGATTAGAACCATTCTAGGATTGTGATTTTGACAACAACTAGGGTTTGAAATATGGACCATAATGATCATATTGAATATAACACTTTCCTAAAACAACCCTAATCATGGAATGGCTAGAATTATATTAAGATTGTGGTTTTGATAAAAACAATTAGGGTTTGAACCCAAAATTTGGACCTTGATGGTCACATTGAATATAACACTTTCCTAAAACAATCCTAACCATGAAATGACTAGAATCATCCTAGGAGTGTAATTTTGAAAATAAGTTTGAAAGAAGGAGATTTTGAATGCAAGTTTGGAAAAAGAACTTTCATTCAAGTTTGAAAACAACTTTGAGTGCAAATTTGAATGCAATGCAATAGGGTCATGAACATACAAATTAGGCTTCACCATATAATTAAGGGGGCCGAACCCACACTGTCTTAGGTTAAACTTGAAGAAAGCCCCCCCAGCACGGTGACCTTCAACAATCCTTCCTAGGCATGAATCAGGGAGTCCCTTGTTTCAAGCATGCAAGAAGAGGAATAGAAGATGAGGATTAAAATAGAAGAGAACCTAAATGGGTTAGGAGAGTGATAAGAGAGGGGAATTACATAAAAGTAAATAGAAAACCAACCTTGTCTTCTTCTTGCTTTGTTTACTTTGTTTGCTTTACTTGACTTGAACTTTGAGAACCTTGAAGATGCAACACTTTGATCTTCAATGGATGCTTGGAGGCTTTTGTTTGAGTGTATAGAGTGTATGGAGGCTAGGGTTTGAGTGTATGAAGGTTAGGGTTTAAGAAGGCTTGAGAGAATTAGGGTTTTAAGAGAATTAGAGCTCTATTTTTAGAGAGGTAGAGTTTCTGCACTGAATTTGTGGACCCTTTTTACATAGGAAGAGGGTTTGTATTTATAGGCAATTGAAACAGGAACTGGCGCCTGTTGTAGTGGCATTAGTGAAGTTTTAACCCTAGTGCCACTCCTAGTGGTGCCAAGCCATTTATTGGCTTGGAGCGACTACTAGTGGCAACGACCACTTAGGAAAGTTTTAAGGCTACAAGAAACTTATCTTTTGACCCTTGGGACATAAGGCAAAAGATTTGGATGCCTGTCCTAGTGACTACCATATAATTTTTGGCTTGGCTGTACTAGGAGTTACTCGGGAAGGTCTAGGAATGATCCAAAAGGCGTGGGACAAACAAAAACCCTTGAAAGAGTGTCCTAGAGGTAATAGACTTAAAAAATAATGTCAGAATATTTGAAAAGGCTGACCGGCCCATTAGGGGTAAAATAGTCATTTGAATCGAAAAAACACCGAAATGGACCCAGAATGGCCCATGAGGAGATTGGAAGGTTAGAAACACTATCGAGAGTGTTCCAGGGGGTTACTAATTTAATACCCAGAGCCGGTGTGGTTAGAAAAGGCGATCGGCCCACCAAGGATGAAACGATCATTTCGCATAGAGAAAACATCGGAATAGACCCTAAGTGACCCGTGAGGAGGCTTGAAGGTTGGAAACACTATCAAGAGTAGGCCGAGGGGTTGCCGGTTTGATACCTAGAGCCGGTGTGGTTAGAAAAGGCAACCGGCCCACCAAGGGCAAAATGGTTATTTTACACCAAGCTTGCCGGAATAGATCCGAAATGATCCAAAAAGGCATTGAAAGATTATGAATAATATTAGAAGTGTCTTTGGTTGGTAACCGGTTTGATACTTAGAGTCGGTGTGGTTCTCAAAGGCGATCGGATGCCTAAGGGCAAAATGGTCATTTTGATTGGATGCTTTCGGAATTGATCCGGAAGCGACTTAAAGGCGCTTGAACATGACGGATTGTCTTTGGGATAATCCTGGAAGGGTGGACTTACCGCTCTAAGGACGTAGGTATTTTCTCTAGAAGCATGCCAGAAGAGTCCAAAGGGTAGTTTAGTGATTTTTCACTAGAGTGGGCTTGCAGTCACTGGTGTTGACCTAAATTTTGAAAATTTCCATCATTCTGACAGTGTGATGAGTTAGTTTCCAAAGGTATCCCGTCCTTTGACAAATGTGTCACTGCCAAGAGCTGTGTTCGGTCTCGTGACATAGGAGTTTTGTTGGCAATTCCCAATATCGACCTATTTGTAAGTGTTTCTGTTACTCTGATGGCTATAATATTTGTGAGTGTTTCTATCACTCTGACGGTGTGTGTTCATTTTAGAGACTGCCTGATCTCAAGAAGCTACTGGATCGTCTTATCGTCTTACGGATTAGCTTTCTCGAATGACGTGTCGGATAGCGGACATTCTACATTGGTGGGCTAGCAGGCGCTGGAAGTGAACCGCTTTACCATATTGGGGACTTGGGTTCCATCCCGGTCGACAAGTTTGAAGGGACTTATTGTTCTGAGGAATTTTATCGGTAAATGTCCCAAACTAGATGGACTTACCATTTGAGGGATTAACTTTCTTGAAAGACGTGCTAGATTGGGCTTGACTGGTCTAGATTGGAATTGGAACTAGAATTGAAGTTGTAATATGGACCGAGAAATGCCGCAAGGGCATTTTAGCCATTTTGCCTCTATTAGGCCTAGATGGCCTGCGAAGCGATTGATTAACTAGATTGAATCTAAAAAACTAATTTAGACTTGAATGTGTCTGTGTCGATTTGAATGTGAGTCTAGTTGGGCTGGAGATTCCTGAGCGGGCAAAAATAGGGTGCTTATAAGGTGGTACTTTGTAAAGGAAAAATGGATTGTAAAATCTAACATATAAGGGTGGTGCTTGAAGTTTGGCTAGGTTTAGAAATGGGTTTAGTGACAAGAAAAATGGGGGGTGTTTTATGTAATGTGACCTATCATCTTTTGTGTTTAACCTTCTTTTTGTCAATGAAAATTTGTATGGAATACACCTATTATTCACTATGGATTTTTTTATTAGAATGCCAATCTGAAGAGCAAATCAATAATGATCAATGAACAAAGGAAAGTAGGCAATCCAACTGCTATTAATTCACAAAATAGGAAGATAACATGTTTGTTCCAAAGCAAAATAGCCAAAAACATATAAGTTCCAAAGCATCTTAGAAGAGTTTCCAAATAAGACAGAACAAAATAAAAGGTAACAACTATATGTCTATAACCCACATGATCTAAACCAAAACATAGTGTGACCCACAAGCCTAACTCTTGCTCCCTAAATCCATTCCTACTTTGTTTTGCCTTTCTCCTTAGCTGCTTGTTGTAAGGAAGACAAAGACACAACTTGATTCCCTCTCCAAAGAAATGTAGTTGGCCTTGGTGCTACTGTTGATGCTGAGCTTTGAGCTACACCTGGTGCTGCTGTTGATACTGAGCTTTGAGTTGCCCTTGGTGCAATTGAGCTTTGACTTGCTACTATATTTGGTGTTGTTCATCTTATTGACCTGATGCTAAGCTTTGAGCTACCTTGGGTGTGCTTGCTTTCGCAATTGCTGAAGTCCTTGCACTTAATGATAGTCTTGCAATTGTTGTCGCTATTGCACTTGCTGATTCAGCTCTTGCTATTGCTAATGCACTTGTTGTTGTTGCTCTTACACTTCCTGTTGCTAGTGTTGCACTTGCTCTTGCACTGCCACCTCCACTTCTATGTCCATCATTAACCTGCATTACAGGGCAATGATAGCATAAATTGTACTTATATTAAACACAATAATCTTAAATGCATAAACACAATAAATTGTACTTGAGAATGTTGGTTGTTCTTATTCTTCCATCTTGGTGAATGTTTTTTTTTATACTTTACATTGGCTGAATTCTTGCAGCTTGTTACGCCTTAAGTTTTCCACACTCGAGAATGGTAGGAAAATGCACGTTACTCTCTAGTTAGAACTTATCCTCCTAGAAGGACTAGTGCGACTAGATTTGAATTAGAAATTCATTTTGAATAAGGGCTTTTAGAAAAAGATTGAAGTTACTACCTAATTTTGTTAAGGTGAGTTAGGTCACTGAAAACTAAGTGTAATTCAAAGATCAAACTTAGGATTTTTTAAAAAGGTTTTGGAAAAAATTTCTCAAGGGAGGGTTTTTGGAGAAAATAGGTTGTTTGGCAACCTTTGAAAATATTTAAGTCTTTTTTAGAAAAATGACTCCGGTTTTTGGTCTTTTGAAAACAGTGATCTAGGTTCGGAGGTTGGTTACATATAAGGAAGATGCACTAGGCTATCACTCTATTCTACCATTGCAGTACCTACTGTCTATCTAGCCTAGGTTCACTCATTTAGAATCTCTGATTAACAAATGCCCAATACTATCCACTTTGAGAATTTTAGAAAGAAGCTTGAACCATCACTTTGGGGATGATATGATGCCTGATATGCAACTGCTAGAAAAGGATTTGAAAAGAGATTTTGAAAAAGGGAATTAGAATTTTGAAAAAATTTGTGACCGCAGTCATGAGGGTTGCTTACGTATCCCTTTATTGGGAATCAGGTTAGTCATAGTTCGGACTTAGGGTCCGATTTAAAATAGACATTTTGAGGTCTTGTTTGATTTGAAAAGACACTTTGGGGCCTTTATAAAGCTTGATTTGAAAAGAGTTTGATTTAAACTTTGATTGGAAGATTTGAAATTGAACTTTGATTTGAAATTGACTTTGATTTGAAATCGAAATTGAAGTTGAACATAAACTTATTTGGAATGTTGGAATTAAACTTTGAAATCATATTGACTTGAATTAGAGTTAGAAAACTATATTGGTTTAGAAAAAAGTTGAAGTTTCCTAACTTAGGGTTAGAAGTTGAACTTGAGCTAAGGTATCCTAGGGTTTGTACAACCTAGGGTTGGAGCATCTAATTGAATTGGAAAGAGTTGATTTGAACTTGAAAAGTTTGATTTTGGACTGCTTGATTTTAGAAAGTTCCGATTTAGGAAAGTTTCGACTTTGGGAAGTTTGGACAAGATTTGAATTGAAATATTTGATTTTGAGAAACTTGGAAAGTTTAGAACTTGGAATTTTGAACTTAGGAAAGTTTTGAATTAGGAAGGTTCTGAATTAGGAATCTTCCATTTTAAGAAAGTTTTCATTTTAAAAGAGATTTGATTTAGGAACGGTTTGATTAAGGAAGGGTTTGAATATAGAAATGTTTGAACTTAGAAAGATTTGAATTTAAAGAATACGAGGTTGGCTTTCTATTTACTTTTATGTAATCCCCCTCTCTCTTCTCTCTCCTAACCCACTTAGATTTTCTTCTATTGTATTCTCCATCTTCTACCTCATCTTCTTGCATGCTTGAAATAAGGGACTCCCCAATTCATGCCTACGAAGGACTGTTGAAAGTCACCGTGCTAGGGACTTTCTTCTAGTTTAACCTTTGATGGTGTGGGTTCGGCTCCCTTGATTATGTGGTGAAGCCTAGCCTGGTATGTTCACGACCCTATTGCATTGTAGTTATCATGTTAATGCCTTGTATTCAAAATTACATTCAAAGTTATTTTCAAACTTGCATCAAAGTTCTCTTTCAAAACTTGCATTTAAAATCTCATTCTTTCAAACTTTTTTTCAAAATTACACTGATAGGATGATTGTAGCCATTCCATCATTAGGGTTATTTTAGGAAAGTGTCATATGCAAAGTGACAATCAAGGTCCAAATCTTGGGTTTAAACCTTAAATTGTTCTTATCAAAACCACAATTTTAAGATGATTCTAACCATTCTGCGGTTAGGATTGTTTTGGAAGAGTGTTATATTCAATGTGATCATTGTGGTCCATATTTCTAACCCTAGTTTGTTTTCAAAATCACAATCCTAGAATGGTTCTAATCTTTTCATGGTTAGAATTGTTTTAGGAAAGTGAGATATTCAAGAGGCTTGCTGTCGCGCCCCGATTTTTTGCATTCAAGAAAAATACACACAAGTGGAAAAAACACGGTACTCTCTCGTTAGAACTCATCCTCCTTGAAGGACGAGTGTGACTAGGTTTGAATTGGAAATTGATTTTGAATAAGGACTTTTAGAAAAGATTTGGACACGCCACCTATCTAGATTAAGGTGAGTTAGGTCACCTAAAACTAAGCACAATTTGAATATTACACTTAGGGTTTTTGAAAAGGTTTTAAAAATGTCCTTCTTGAGAAGGCTTTTAGAAAAAGGGTTTTTAGCAACATTTTGAAAATGTTTGTAAAGTCCATTTGAAAAATATGACTCCGGATTGGTCTTTGAAACAAAAATATATGGTTCACGGGTTGGTTATGTGTAGGGAAGATGTACAAAGCCATCACTCTACCTCGCCCTTGTGGTACCTACATGTCTATTTACCTTATGTTCACTCATTCTAAATCTTTGATTAATAAATGTCCAATGTTATCCATTTTAGAAAAGAACTATATGATGTATGATATGTGAGTGCAAGAAAAAGATTTGATTTTGAAGATAGATTTGAAAAGACAGATTTGATTTTTAGAAAAAGGTTTTAGAAATTGGAATTGGAGATTTGAAAATAGATTTTAGAATTAGAAACTTGAAATAGATTATGGAATATAAAATTTGAAAAAGGTTGTGGAATTAGAAACTTGAAAAAGGTTATGACCGCACCCATGAGAGTTACATACGTATCCCTTTTTGGGAATTAGGCCAATCGTAGTTCAGATAAGAGTTCGATTGAATATAAACACTTCGAGGTTTTTAAAAAGTTTAATTTGAAAATGATTGATTTGAAAAGAGTTTGATTTTAAAAAGGAGTGTGTGAAAAGAGTGTGTGAAGATTAATTAAAAATGAATTGATTGTTGAAGAAATTGGAAATGCTTAAAAAGGAGACTTCATCAAGTATGTAAAAATCAATTCCAGATTAAGTGATTGGAAGTTGTTTGAGAAGGAGATTCATATTAATTGCCTAATCTCTACATGAAATCTAAGTGAAGAATTCTTCTGAGATGTATAGAATCAATGAAGACAATATGTATGAAGAGATTTCATCAAGCTTACAAAAGTCTCATTGAAGTGGTTTTAATGAAGAATTGCTAGTGAAGAGAAGAAATCGGTAATGAAGTATTGTGAAGTTTTACATAATAGAGAAAGCTTGGCATTGAAAGAGATTGTTCTACAATGAAAGAGGAAGCTTTGCAAACAAATAAGAAGAGATAAAAGTTGATTTAATGAAGCTTTGACAGTTTGGAAATCAAGAAGAAATGAATACCAAATGAATGATCAAATCCAAATTGAATAGAAGTTAACTCTGATGAATTAAAGGAGAGTTCGATTGATCATCATACCCCAAAGAAAAGACTCCTTGAAGATCTTATACTATTGCTGAGATGATCTGGATCATTGGAAGTCAGAAAGTAGATTTCTAGATAATGAGCTGACTCATGGAAATGAAGAGTCGCTTCATGAATACAGATGCAGAAGACTTGAAGACAAAATGATCAACGAGCTGACTCATGAAAATAAGGAGCCGACTCATGAAGACAGAAGCAAAAAACCTGAAGACCAAATGAGCAAAGAGTCGACTCTTGAATATAAAGAATCGACTCATAAAGTCAGAAGCAAGATTTCTATGCAACGAGCCGACTCATGGAATTAAAGAGTCACCTCATAAAGGTGGAAGCAAAGTGATGTGAAGACAGAATGATCAATGAGCCGACTCATTAATATGAAGAGTAGACTCATAAAGACAGTGGACAACATCTGGTAAATGCAGAACCAAAAGAGTCGACTATTTAAGCCTGGAGTCAACCCTTAGGATATAACGGCTAGCTTTTCTAACATTATAACGGACTGGACGTGCATTAAATGAGCCCCAACAACCTCCAATAGATGAAATCAATACAGGGGTTTATATACAAGCTTTCAGCTGCATTTATAACAAGTAGAGAGACAAGAAACAAGAATCCATTGATTGATCAACTGAAATTCCTAAACATTCTTCTTATCTTCACTTTGTGAACTTTGATTGTATAATCCACTCTTGTTAGAGAGTTTGTAAGTTACTTGTATATTTTATACACTTGTAAGGGAGAGTTTGAGAATTCTCTTGAGAAAGAAAACTCTTGTAAGTTTGAGTGGAGCTTGGATAAAACCACTTGGTGGCTAAAGAACTTGGGTAGAAGTTCTTGTGTATAGTGAGATGAGCACTTGGTCAATCAACACCCATTTGTAATTGGAGATTACATAGTGGAGGAAGACTTCAAGGGGATCTTGGGGTGAGGACATAGACCACGGATTGTGGTTGAACCTCGGTAAATCTTTGTGTTCTTTCTATTGCTCTGCTTTCTTTTCTTCTTCTAATTACATTGCATTACATATAGATTGATCACTGTTACATTATTTAGATTAATTTTAATTCCTATTAATCTTCAAAAAAACCCAATTCCCCCCCCCCCCAACTTGGGTTGCCTTTTGGGCCAACAAGTGGCAGCGTGGAGAGTTATTAGAACTACTGCGTGCACACCTAGATGTTTTTGCTTGGTCCTATCAAGATATGCTCAGACTGGATGAATCCATTGTTGAACATAGACTACCCCTAGACCCACAGCTGAAACCCTTTAAGCAGAAGTTGAGAAGATTGAAGCCCGACTGGAGTTTGAAGATCTAAGAAGAAGTGATTAAACAGTTCCATGCAGGATTCTTGCAAGTAGTAAAGTATCCCCAATGGCTGGCTAACATTGTCCTTGTACCCAAGAAAGACGGCAAGGTGCGGATGTGTATTGATTTTTGAGACCTTAACAAGGCCAGCCCGAAGGACGAATTTCCTCTCCCACACATAGATTTGCTTGATGACAACACGACCAGTCATGAGATGTTTTCCTTTATGCATGGCTTTTCAGGATACAACTAGATCAAGTTAGTGAAGAGGATCGAGAGAAGACTGCTTTCATCACCCCTTGGGGAGTGTATTGTTATAAAGTTATGTCATTCGGGCTTCGCAACGCGGGGGCAACTTACCAAAAGGCCATGGTGACCTTATTTCATGATGTAATGCATCAAGAGGTGGAAATTTATGTGGATCAAATGATCGTCAAGTCCAAACAGCAGAAGGATCACATGTTCAACCTATAGAAAGTGTTCGACCGTCTTTGTAAGTACCAACTCAAACTAAATCCTGCCAAATGCACATTCAGGGTGACTTCAGGGAAGCTATTAGGGTTTGTAGTCAATGAAAAAGGGATAGAGATTGACCTTGCCAAAGTTAAGTCCATCGTCGAAATGCCAGCACCAAGAGGGGAAAAGGAGATCTGGTCCTTTCTGGAAAAATTAAATTTCATCAGCAGGTTCATCGCTTAAATGACCCATCTGTGTGAGCCTATTTTCAAACTCCTCAAGAAAGACGTTCTGAAAGAATGGGATGATAATTGCTAAACAGTTTTTGAGAGAATCAAAGAATATCTACGGAACCCTCCAGTTCCAGTGGCACCTACCCCGAGGCACCCTCTATTGATGTACATGTCAGTTTTAGATACTTCCATGGGGTGTGCTTTGGGGCAGCATGACAAAACAGGGAGGAAAGAGCAAGCCATTTATTACCTCAGCAAAAAGTTCTTGTCATATGAAATAAAGTATTCTGATCTCAAGAAAACCTGTTGCGCATTAGCTTAGGCAGCCCACAGGCTGAGACATTACATGCTCTAACATACCACCTTCCTCATCTCTTAAATGGATCACCTCAAGTATATATTCGAGAAACCAACCCTGTCCAGCAGAATTGCCCAATGACACATGATCCTGTCAGAATTCAACATTGTATTCACTACCCATAAAGCAGTCAAGGGGTAGGTGATAGCTAACTATCTAGCCAAGAACCCTATTGATGATTACCAATCCATGGAACCCCAATTCCTTAACAAAGATATACTATGCGTTGACAGTGCAACCGAAGAACAAGTAGAAGCTGGGTGGAAGATGTATTTTGATGGGGCCGCTAATAAACGGGGAGTTGGCATTGGGACAGTAGTAGTATCGAGAACGGGTAGTCATTACCCCATTGTGGTTAAGCTGCAACTAGAGCCATGCACCAACAACATCGCCAAATATGAGGCTTGCATCCTAGGATTAAGGCTAGCATTAGAAATGAAGATTGACGAATTGGTTATTTTTGGCGATTTAGATAAGGTTATTTAGCAATCCAAGGATGTATACCAAACTCGAGATGCTAAAATTTTCCCATACCATCAACAGTTTAAAGATTTGTGTTAGCTATTCAGAAGCATGGATTTTCATCACATACCCTAAACAGAGAATAGTGTTGCCGATGCCTTAGCCATGTTAGCTACAGCAATCAAGGTCGACAAGGGTACCGAAATACCCTCTCTTCAGATTTTTACTAGGGATATCCCTTCCTATTGCCTTCATATAACCGCTGAGCCTGATGAGCAACCATGGTTCTATGACATCCAGAGGTACATCCAAACTAGGACATTCCCCGATACAGCATCACAACGAGATAGAAAAACCATTTGCTGTTTGGCGGGACATTACTTTGTGGCTGAAAATGAGCTGTTCAGAAGATCATGGTTCGGATAGCTGAAATGCATCAATGCTATCGAAGCCAAACTTATCATTGAGGAAGTACACGATGCAGTCCCCACATGAATGGCCACACGCTTGCTAAGAAGATTCTCCAGATAGGGTATTACCGGTGAACAATGGAGTTAGATTGTATTAGTTCTTCGGTGTCACAAGTGCAAGATACGTGGGGATAAGATCAAAGCACCGTCCACTGAGCTCCATACCATGTCAGCCCCTTGGCCTTTTTCTATGTGGGGAATAGATATGATTGGCCCTATCACTCCCAAGGCCTCCAATGGCCATCGCTTCATCTTGGTTGCCATTGATTATTTAACTAAGTCGGTGGAAGCAGTCTCATATGTTCATGTTACCAAGAAGGTTGTGGAGAGGTTCATAAAAAATCACACCATTTGCCGGTATAGGATTCCTGAGTCACTTATTACTGACAACGTCTCCAATCTAAATAATGAGTTGGTATCAAAACTATGCCAAAAGTTTCACATTACCCACTTGAATTCAGTCACCTACCAGCCTCAGATGAACGGCGTAGTAGAAGTAGCCAACAAAAACATCAAGAAAATACTCTAAAAGATGGTCGAAAACTACAAAGATTGGCACAAGAAACTTCCTTTTGCATTGATGGCCTACCAAACTACTATGCGGGTTTCCACTAGAGGTACTCCCTTCGAACTAGTCTATGGTACAGAGGCAGTTATCCCCATTGAAGTTGAGATTCCTTCCCTAAGGATCTTAATAGAGACCAAGCTAGAAGAAGCAGAGTGGAACAAAGACCAACATGCTCAACTCTGCCTGCTAGATGAGAAGCGGTTAGCTGTAATTTATCACGCTCAGTGCTACAGAAGACAAATGGCTAGCCCATTTGACAAGAAGGTGCGGCCTCGATCATTCCAACTAGGAGATTTGGTGTTAAAAAGGATATTCCTCCATCAGGAAGTTGCGCAAGGGAAATTTGCCCTGAACTATGAAGGGTCGTTCATGATAAAGAAGGTCCTAACTAGAGGAGCTCTTATCTTGGAGGAGATGGATGGTCAAGAATTCCCTAGTCTGTTGAATTCAGATGTTGTCAAACCCTACTATATGTGATTCTAGAATCTAAACCTCTGGTTTTTGCATGGAAGTGATAAAATCTACTTTTCCCAATCTTAGCTAATCAGTCGAGTATGACTTCAATGGTACAGCTCTATGGACTAAGCAATTTAATTGTGAAATGACGAGAGGCCTTCATTTCATTCCCCATACAGTTAAAAAAAAGAAGAAGAGATATATACACAAAAAATATAAACCTTTGTCAAACCCTTAGAGCCGGTTACTCTCCTTCGAAAACATTTCCTAATAGAGCAATCATGCTAGGTCGAGATAGAGCATCGATGATATGCGTTTAACACCAACAAAAAAAAAAAAAGAAAAGAAAAGGACAAAACAAAAGAGAAAAAAGAAGAGAATCCCCAAAGCATTACTTCAAGTTCACACCAGCACTTTTGTTATTTCACCAAAAAATAAATAAATAAATAAATAAATAAGGGGGGGTTGAGGTATCCGAAGAAAGATAAGAATATGCAAAAAAGTGCTACTAGACCAAAAAGCATCGATAGTGATCGCTAGTAGAATGGTAGGTTTGAGTCGTTTCCTTTTCTTTCGAAAGTAAAAACCCACACTATGAACCCTAAAAGTACTCTCAAATCGGAATTAAATTGCTTAGTCCAAATGAGCTCGCCGGAATATGCTATTGGCAAGGAAGGCTGAGAGACGGCATAAGTAGTATGTAGAAGTTTCCTAACAGAAATAGGAGACTAAGCTAAGGAAAGAGAGAGGGAGAAGAGAGAAAATAAGCACATTCCAGAGGATGCGGTGAAAATCCAAAAGAGCACCGTAGGTAAAAGAGTAGGGATGTGGTAAGATACAAAATTGTCAACCTTGGTGAAAACCTGCAAAGGAGCCTTAGTGCAAAAATGACAGAGCTGGGACTGGTGAAAACTCTCACAGGTGCCAGTAGTAAAAAAAAAAAGCCAAAAAAAAAAGGGGAGGAGGGAGGCTGAGATGTAAGAGGTAATCCAAGGAATATCATTCCCAAAAGTCATAAGTATGAAAGCAGCAATGCAAAAGTCAGGAAGTTCTCGAAGTGCATTCTCCAGATTAGCCCAGTTAAGGTTAAAAGAGGCAACGGTTTCCTTCACGGAACAATAAGTTAGTCAGAGTATCAAACCAAAAGGATTAATTTTCCACTTAATCTTTCTCAAGTTTGCTTTCTGTACTAACCATGCAGGAAGAGTATACCAGAAGTATGGAAGGCTATAAGTTCATAAAGAAAAAAAGTTATATAATACTAAAATAAAGTATGTCTATTTACAAATGCAGGAATCAATAAATCTAGGAGTGAGGGGCAAAAATGTATCTCTTCCCATCGTCATCGGAAGAGGAGTTGACTAAGCAAGGATCAACTGGCTCGCCCACTGCAACAAGAGCACTCGAAGAAGTACCAGTTGTCAATGATCCAAGCCGGCCCTACTCATAGTCTGCACATCTGGCCAGAAGCATATCCCTCTCCCGGGTAAGGGACTCCACAGCCTCTCCAAAGATTGACTATCTGCAACATCACCCTCTGAGGGAGTGGAACTATCTAGAATGCCTTGTGGCCACCTACGTCCCCTCACAGTACTCAAGGATGAGCTATCATGTGTTTATCTTACCGCTGCTAGCTACATATCCAGAAAAGCTACCTCAACATCTCTCACTCTTAGCCGATCATGCAATACCCGTATCAATCGTCGGTTCTGCCACCTATGATGACGCCCCTGAGCAATCATAACTGTTAAGAAGTCGGTGTACCCTATGGGAGGTAGGGGAGTCTCAAAGAGTAAATCCCCTAGTCTGTTAGAACCCAATATATAGCGTCGGAGCCAATAGTGATAGGTATCAGTCTCAAAGGACATGATAGAGAACGGACCGTCATCGTCTATGTGAGGAAGCAAGGATCGCCATATATCCATAACTCTCTCCACCAACGCTCTCGGGATCGACGCCTCGAAGATAAGAGTGAACTCAGCTGCATACGCCAAATAAGGGATATCCTGACTCTTACCAAGCTGTCGCAGAACTCGAATCCCGAAGAAAGGGGTAATGCCCCCTAAGCTGGCTAGGGGCACGAAGGCTCTCTCGGAGGGCCGAACTCTCAAGCAATACCTACCAACCAGTCCTGAATACCACCTAACTGTACCTGACCTTATGCTCTGAAGGTAGTTAGTGTAGGCTGTAGCGGTCCGCAAAAACCTCCTCTCATCCACCATTGCTCTCTGAGATCTTGCCAAGGAGTGTATATGGTCGAGCTCGGGATACCATGTATGTTGGAATAGAGGAGTAACAAATAAGTGCCCAATCGCCGCCCAAAGTTGGAAGAGAGCAACGCATCCTCGGAAATGAGCGTCAACAGTTTGCTAGAATCTGGTAAGGCTCACAAAGGTCTCCCCCACAACCATGGGAGCATAGGAATGCCCCTTATGAATTTGGGCTAGCAGTGCACATAATCGGTAGTCAACTAAATCATCTTCTCATGGGAACACCAAGTAATTCAGAAGAAGTAGGGCTAGAGCAACCATGCAGGAAACAAACCAGTCTTGGGAAGTATGCCAATCACCTGAGTGAGCTTGCATACCCGTCGTGAACTCAAAACGAGAAAAGAGGAACTCCGCCAGAACATAAGGAAAGTGGGGCAGAGAAGAAGATGAAAGAACTGTGCGCCGGAGTCCAAACTGGGATGAGACCATTGTAATATAACCATCAGGAAAGATGGGTCCTATGATGTCGGTAGAATCATCTCGAAAACCAAGGAGAAAACCATACTCGTGAGGAGCAGGGGTAAGCTCGCACTCCTCAAGCGGAAAAGAGATAAGCTGGGTTGCCAAAAGGGAACCACTGCCTCCATGAGTCCCGAAATGAGCTGCACTGATAGGAGTGAAGCCACTCGACCAAAGGACCGACGAAAGATATCCTGCTCATCTGGAGGATAACTGTCACGCCAAGCTCCCAGCCGACTCAAAATCGACTCCACCATCCTGAAGATCGAGGTAAGAATATGAACATAAGGTAAGTATAATTCATGAGAAGTATAATAATAAAATAAATAAATAATAAAAAACAAACAAACAAAAAAAAAAAAATAATAAGAAAAATAAGAATAAAAAGATTTCAAGTGATAAGTCAAAATAAATTTCCTACACATTTTTTATTTTAAAATTCCAAGTCAAAATGAATTTCCTACACATTTTGATTTTTCAACTTCGAGTCAAAACGAATTTTCTAAATCTCAAGGGTTTTCTGTCTTTTTCCTTCAAAAAGATTTTATTTCAAAACATTTTCCAATTTTTTTCTAATTTCTAAAAAAAATTTTGACAGAATTTTATTTAAAAATGGTCCTTACAACACCCACAATATCAACATAAAATACAAACCATGCACTCTCTAATGTCACAATTACATAACACCAACACCCGCATATACTTTTCAAATTTTCAAACTTTTCAAAAGACTTGTTTTATTTTTCAACAAATTAATAGTTTTAAAAGTTATCCTAAAATTTCTCAAAATCATTTCAAATGTTTTCTAAGATACTCCTAAATTTTTCTAAATTTTAAACTCTATTAGTTTCATTACTTTCTCAATTTTATTTATTTTTTGTATTTTTCTATTTTTTAAAAAATTAAAAATTCAAAAAGTTTTTAAAGAAATTACGAAACTTCACATGATTGTTAAACACATTTTTTTAATGCACACAGTATAACAATCTTGCCTAAAATTTCAATACTCAAAGCTGCAGAAACAAACCTCTAATTCTTGTGGAAACTCCATTCACATAATCATAAAAAATCACTCACATTCAAGTAAATAAGCACCAAAATGCACAAATAACTTCACTACAGTGTTCAAAACATATCAAAACATCAATTTTCACTAATCGCATGATCCAAACGGAATTCTAGACATCAAATCAACATAAAATCAAAAACTCACCTCTTGGAATTCTCCAGCAAAATTTTCCTTTCCGGCGACTTCTCTAGCGACAGTGTCTACTTCTGGCAATCCCCCTGTGGTCCCTAAGAGGCACTCCTTCAATGTCCAAGTCGGTTTCCTCACGAAGACTCTCAGTGTTCCAAAAACTCTTCAACTTCCTTAAAAATGTCGAACCAGCAATTTACTGGTTTTGATCCCAAGCCTGGCGCCACTGCTAGTGGCGCCAAGCTAATTCTACCAAAGTAGTGGCGCCAATTCCAAATTCCAGGTAGTTTTGCCCTTTTTCCTGCCAAAACTTGATTTCAAAGGCCGTTTAGGCCCAATATCCATTTTCATACTCCCATTTTCAAAAATTTTCAAAGTCCGTCCCTCCGACCGCCTCACAGTCAACATGGGACTCTTACTCTATTGTTTTTTATCTTCGTCAAGCAAAGACAGAAAAAGAGGGGCAACTGTAAACGCCTCATTTTTGCCAGCTCAGCAATCTCCAGTTTGTCCAGACTTGTATTAAAGTCAATATGGACATATTCTGAAGCAACTTAAATTTTCAAGTCTAACCCCGTCAATCAATCGTTTCGCGGGCCCATTGGGCCCAAATAGAGACAAAATAACCAAAATGCCCTTGGTGGCATTGCTCGGTCCAATTCCAGTGGGCACGTTTTTTTGAAGACGGT
The DNA here is from genome assembly GCA_033060915.1 of Euryodendron excelsum. NCBI lineage: Eukaryota > Viridiplantae > Streptophyta > Magnoliopsida > Ericales > Pentaphylacaceae > Euryodendron > Euryodendron excelsum. Next base: position 14,667,442 of record CM065384.1, on the reverse strand, counting down.
AAGTCCCCTTTCCAGTCCAATTCCAATTTCAATTCCAAATCCACTCTGGCATGTCCCTCGGGAAAGTTGATTCCTCGAGGTGGTAAGTCCATCCTGTTCGGCATGTTTCTGAAGAAACTCTTCGGAATGGTAAGTCTTTTCAAACCCATTGACCAGGATAAGACCCCAAGTCCCCTAGATGGTAGAACGGTCCACCTTTGGTGCCTGCTAGCTCGCCAATGCAGAAATGTCCGTTTCTGCACGCCTTCTGAGAAAGTTGATTTTTTAGGCGCTAAGTCCACCTAGCAGCTTCTTGAGATCAGGCAGTCTTTGGAATGATCGCAACCCGTTAGAGTAACGGAAATACTTGCAAACATTGCAACCGTCAGAGTGACAGAAACACTCGTAAACAGGTTGATATAGGGAATTGCCAACAAACCCCTATAGCAGGGGACCGCCGTCAGAGTGACGGAAACACTCAAAACTCAGGTCAACACCCGTAACTGCTAGCCTATTTCGATGAAAAATAACCAAACTGCCCCTAGGGCCATTTTGGCACATTTCTTAAGACATTACCTAAGTCCTCAAAATGGTAAGTCCACCCTTTCAAGATTGTCTTAAAGACAATCCAGCATGATTAGGTGCCTTCTAGTTAGTTTCGAGCCAATTCTGAGACATTCCGGTCAAAATGACCATTTTGCCCCTAGTAGGCCAGTCGCCTTTTCTGACAACACCGGCTTTGGGTATCAAGCCGGTAACCTCCTAGAACATTCTAGTTAATGTTTCCAAGTCTTGAGTCTTCTTTTAGGATATTCCGAGTCCATCCCAGTAGCTTTTTCGGCCCTGTTGACCATTTTGCCCCTGATGGCTCGGTCAACCCTTCCAACAAATCGTGTCATTATTCTTCAAGTCTACTACCCCTGAGACACTGTTCTAAGGGTTCCTATCCCTTTCTGGCTTTGTGGGACATTGCCGGCCCCTTCAAATCATTCTCAGACCTTCTAGAGTCAGTCTTAGTGAAGTCAGGCTAAAAATTGCATGGTAGTCACTAGTACAGGCGCCCAAATCTTCTGAAGATGCATTGCTTGCTGACCTTAAAACTTTCCTAAGTGGCTAGTACCACTCCTAGTGGCACCAAAAGAATTTTTTGCTTAGTGCCACTGCAACAGGCGCCAGGTCATTCCTCTGTCTATAAATACAGAGCCTCTTCCAATGTGGAAAGGGTCCGTAAACTCAGTCTAAAAACTCTTGTCTTCGATATACAGAGCTCGTAGCCTCCCTAAACCCTAGTCTTCTTTAGGTTTTCCAAAACTCTAGCCTCCATACACAAACCCTAACTCACATATACTTCTATACACTCCTACACTAGCCTCCAAAGCCTCCATTGGAGACTTGAAGTGCTGCAACTCTAAAGTTTCCAAAGATCCAAGCAAGCTCTTGAAGATCAAGGCAACGACCGAAGCAAAGCAAGAAGAAGAAAGCAAGCAAAACAACGCGAATAAAATAAGACACAAGGTAGGCTTCCTATTTACGTTTACCCAATTCTCCCCTCTCTCTTCTCTCTCCGAACCCACTCGGGTTTTCTTCTATTTTAATCTCCCATCTTCTTCCCACCCCCCCCCTTTCTTGCATGCTTGAAACAAAGGACTTCCCAATCTAAATGTAGGATTAGGCTATTGGAAGTCACCATATCGGGGGTTTTCTCTTAGTCTAATTGGAGACTACGTAGATTTGGTCCCCTTGATTATGTGGTAAAGCCTTAACCTTGTATGTTCATGACTCCAACTTGCATTGTGCATATCATGATCTTGCATTCCTCCAACATTCATTTTCTAATTTGTTTTCAAAACTTGCATCAAAATTTTTTTCAAACTTGCATTAAAATCTTCTTTTTCCAAAATGGTTTTCAAAATCACAATCCTAGGATGATTCTAGCCTTTCCATGGTTAGGGTTACTTTAGGAAAGTGTTACATTTAAAGTGACCAATATGGTCCATATTTTCAAATCATTATTGATTTCAAAACTACTATCTTAGAATGGTTCTAGCCTTCTTATGGTTAGAATCGTTTTAGGAAAGTGAGATATTTTTATGAATGTTCCAAAAACTCTCTTTCAAATCTCCCCTTCTAAAAATCACTTTCCCAACAAACTTTCTAAAAATTTTCTTAAAAAATCTATTTTTCAAAACTACCGTTCAAACTTCTTTCCAAAAAAGCTCTCTTTAAAATTCACTTTCTAGAAACACTCCCTAAGTTTCCTTCCTAACAACTCTTCCCAAAAATCTCTTTCCTAAAAACTCCTTCCTAGAAAAACTCTTTCCAAAAATCCCTTTCCAAAAACTCTCTTTTCAAAATTCACTTTCCAAAAACTTCTTTTTAAGATCTCCTTCCAAAAACCTTTCCTTTCCAAAAATTCCACTTTCCAAAAATCTCTTTCCTTCGAGCCTAAGCTGAGCTCTAGAA
>CM065384.1:14545000-14660000 GCA_033060915.1 Euryodendron excelsum | reverse complement strand
AAGAAGTATGCAATGCAATGTAAACAATAATGAAATAAAAACAGAGCACAAGAAAGCACACCAAGAATTATCAAGGTTCAACCACAATTTGTGGTCTACGTCCTCACCCCAAGATTTCCTTGATGTCTTCTTCCACTATGCAATCTCCAATTACAAAGTAGATATTGATTTCCAAAGTGCTCAACTCACTTTTATACAAGAACTTCTTTCCAGGTTTTTTCAGCCACCAAGTGGTTTTGTCCAAGATCCATTTCAACTTATAATTATTTTTCTTTTATAAGAGAACACTCCAACTCTCACTTACAAGTATATGAAAGATATACAAACGAAATATAAACTCTCTATGAAGAGTATATGGGAATTGAATAGCTCACTAAATGCCAACTTGAAGGTAAAGAGAATTTTTAGATTTTTCAGCTCAATCAATCAGTGAATGTTATATCACTTATCCATAAATGCACTTGGAGGCTTATATATAAAGCCTTGAATTGATTTCACCCATCGGAGGTTGTTGGAGCTTCATTAAATACATGCCCACTTTAATATAACATTTAAAAATATAGCCGTTAGTCTCCGGGTGTCGACATTTAACTTTCATGTGTCGACACTTCGAGTCTGTATTCTCCAGATTTTGTCCACTGTCTCCATTTGTTGACACATAAACCCATGTGTTGACACACCACCCAGAAAATGTACTTCATTTTTTTCTTGATTAGTTTCGCTTTAAATAATCTGGGGATGTTCAAGGAATCTTCTCTTTGAGGAATGGTATTCTTTAAAAACACTTAAGATCTTCAAGGAGTCTTCTCTTTTAAGCTATGATGATACTTCAAAGTCTTCAATCCATTGTGACAATTTAAAAATGTATTCACTTCAATTCAGTTTCTCTTAAATATTCTCTTGGATTCTTCAAGGAGTCTTTGCACACATGATGAATTCTTCATTTGAATCACTTTCAATCTTTTCGAGTTCAGATCACCTTCAATCTCTTAGAGTTCAAGTCAACTTCATTGAGTCTTTATAAGCTTGATAAAGTCTACTTTTGAACACTTTCAATACATATCAACTTCCTTGAATCTTCATAGTCTTGAAGAAGTTCTCTTTTGAATTCTTTATAGAGACTTTACAATCATAATGAATTCTCTTTTTGAGTACTTTCAATCTCTTCGAATTAAAGACATCTTCATTGAGTCTTTAGACACTTAGTAAAATCTTCTTTTGAGCACCTTCAATATCTTTGAATATAAATCATCTGTTTGAAGTTTGAATGAGTGCAATTGCTCTGTTTTGGTGCATGGCTCAACTTTTGGTGCATTGCATGAACTTGTAAATATTGTGCATCCATTTTGATATGAATTAGACTTTAAGTCAAGCTTTAAGTATAAAATATAATTCTTATTAATCTGAACACTAATTAAATACATTAGTAAACTAATATAAGGTTTAGTTATCATCAAAATCAAGTCGTAGAGTCAACAATCTCATCCACCCACAACCACCGCCGGCCACTAGGGACGAAAGCAAGAATATTGTTGAGGGGGGGGGGGGGGGGGGGGGGGGGGGGGGCATGAAAGACTAGGGTAAATTTTTTATTTTTATTTTTAGGGGCTAACAGCAAAATTCTTAAATTATAGTAGATCAAAGTAAAAAATTTTGAATCTTATTGAGGGGCTAACACAAAGATTTTTGAATTTTTAGAAGGTTAAGGTAAAAAAATTTTTAATTTTGTTGGGGCTGAGGAAAAAATTCTTGAATTTTGGAATGTTCAAAAGGCAAAATTTTGAAATTTTGAGAGGGCCAATATATCATCTTAGTATAACAATACTAAAAATCAATGAGTTATTTGAAATTTTGTGAAACTAGGGGCGGCCATGGCCCCCCCTAGTCCAAAGGCAGTTCTGCCTGTGCCGGCCATTACCACCCACAATCGACCATCGCCACCCATTACCCACCAACACCAACCACCAAGTAGCACCGCTGACCCACTACCACAACCACTACCACCATTTACATATTATATATCAAAACTTTCATTTCATTCTAGCATTATTAATTTGTTTTACTAAATAATATTATAGGAAAGATCGTTCCATTCCCACTTGGCAAACAAACATTATTAATTTGTTTTACCAAATAATATTATAGGAATGAGCATTCCATTCCCACTTGTCAAAAAAGCAAGGAAATAAGATAGATTATTCCATTCCGTTTTCATTCTCATTTTATTTTATTATATTACATTCCATCGTGTCAAACATAGTTGCAAAAACCCAATCTTTAGAAAAGGACTTCATTTGGGCGAGTGGTTTATTATGTTCAGAAGTCACCTTACATGATCTTGGGACTTCAATACGATTTAGATACCAAACATGTAGTTCTACGGCAATTGAAAAACGTCAAGCTGTGGTCTAGTAAGAAAAAGGAATGCATATTCCACAACGAATACAAAGCCAATCCTAAATATATATATATATATATATATATTACTGGAATTAGTAGAGCTAAAACCACCGTTCATAACTGCCACTGGCATTGTATTCGTTTGGTGTCCCAATCTTAATGACTGAATTCCGCCAAATTCATTATAATTAGATGTTGAAACCATGATTTAAAAAAAATACAATGATCTGTCTGAAATACTATGGGATCACAATATTAGAAAATAAGTTCTTCAGTATATTAGAAACTCCTTAGAAATGATCACAAGTATTATACTGTCACCAAGTATATCCATGATAAGCTTGTCTGCACTTCTGAAGCATCTCATGCAATCAAAATTTTCGATTTCATTTCTGCTTCACATGAACAGCGTGATCCACCAAAGCAAAAATCCTAGAAAGAATCCAGGAAGAAGAAACAGTTAATTTGCATGTTTGATGGCCTAAGTAACTCCTTTCTCAACTTTGTCATGAAACAGGCAATGTAAAACATATTATAACAAGTTTAGTTTATCTGAAGTTTTGTTTCCAATGGTCTTGGATTAAGATTAATCAGCACCTTCAGGCTTGAGATTTCTCTCATTTGTATGTTATATATACATATTCCAACAAGTCTTGTTGTAATGGCAACACAGCAAAGATTTTATTGCCCCACTGTTATTTATTCAAAACATACTTTCAGAACTTTATCTTTGCTTTTATCTTTACAATTTCATTTTTGTTTGACAACTGTTAAGTGAGAACACACTATTAAATCTGGACAGAAGGTTAAAAGTAGTGAAAAGCATGACCCTACTTCCAAATACCTTTAGTAGCAAAAGGACTTGTTGAAAGGTGATGAGCATAAAGTAAAGACGAACAAAAGGCAACGACTTTTATGTACCTCCAACAATAATCTTGGTTTGAATTTTGGATCTCCATGTCCCACTCCAAGCATATCCTAATCATATCAAGATGGAATATCAGACAGATGAATCGCACACAGAGAGAGAGAGAGAGAGAGAGATGAACTAACCTCGCCCATAGCAGTTGTTGGTGGTGTTAACCCCATTGCGACAAATGCAAGCAAAAGACTCATCCAACCCAGCAAAACCACACAAACCCCCACTCTCTTCACAGTTCTTGCATGGTTCAGTGTAATAAGAGTCATTGTATTGCAAAGAAATCCCAAACTCCCATTTCATAGGGTCCCCTTCATCTCCTCCATACCCATAAATTGATGTATAGGATGAGCATTGGAGCTTAGGAAGATCCAACATAAAACCCGACCCAAGCACAATCAGTGGATGATAAACACAACAAGTAGAAATGGGTGCATTTGGTGACAATCCAATTCCTGTGACTCCTTTGCAAGAATACAGGCCCCTGCAGACATGTAAACCTGAACCTGTATCACACAAGTCTTCATTTTGATCAAACACTGGAGAGGTGGTGGAGCACCCCAGCAAAGCGAAGGTATCTTCCTCCATCATGCTGAACGGGCTAGTACGATCCAAGCTAAAGCTCCCGGAATTCTGCATTGAAGTGCAATTTGACATTAGGGGGTCTGTGACAATTAGAGTGTTGCTTGGGTAGTCAATTGAGGAAACAATGTAGGCGCCGGTGCCTGTAGAGAAGTGGAGTGTCCCTGAGCTGCATCTTATGTATCTTGCAAAGTCAGGGTGTCCACACCCAAATCCTGTACCGAAGGGGAACTTCACAGGGAGAGTGCCGCACGTGTCGTGGCATGTGCCATTTGTTGGGATGACATGAGCAGCAAGAAGAGGGTGAATCTGGAGAAGAAAGATCAAAAAGTGAATAAGCAGCCTTGTATTTATGGCAAGAGACATTGATGAAGTTTTTTTCGGAAGAGTCAGAGATTGATAGACATAAGATATGTAGCAAACTAATACAAGAGTTTGAACTGATATTTGAAAAGGAACAGGGGAGAGTGTTCTTTTCGGTGGAGGTAATTATTTTCAACATTCCTAAAAAGCAGAGCCTATCCGTATCACGCGTTCTAGCTCTTGGGGGTGAGATAGAAAGGGAAACGACGCGAACAGAAAAGTAAAAGAGATGAAAGAAAAAATAAAAAAAGAGAATATATATTTTTTTTTAAAGAAAACTAAAGAAAAAATTGAGAGAGATTTAAAAAAAAATTTTATTTTATTTTCTCTCTCTCTCTTTTCTCCCTCTTATAGTGCATTGCCTTCATTTTCTATTACTGCAAAAAAGCAATGTGATAAATCAATTAAGGCTAGTTTAGTTGATCAGAATTTTTAATTTTTATTAAAGAGGTCAGGAGTTTGAACTATCCAAATTTCTTTCTCAACTTTAGCCCTTCTTGTATGCCTTCTGATAAATCAAAAACAAAATAGTTAGTGTGACAAACTCATACCACCTAGGTACCTGGACCAACGTGTTCCAAAGTACAGTTTTAGATATATCTTAATATTATATATTTAGCAAAAATATTTATATTCATTTATAGAGTTTGATGTATATAATATATGGTAATATTTATATAAAATATTGTACCACAATAAACCATTTTAGCATAAAATAAAAAAAAATAATGTTATATATAATTTCATTTCTTGATCTTTTTTTTTTCAATTCCAAAAACAAAGCCATAGAACACACATTAATAAATTCATATAACACTCATTCACTTATATCTAAGATTGAAGAAACGGATGGAGAAAAAAAATTCCATGTAACATTTTCAAATAAAATATTATCCAACACAAGTACATATATAAAAAAATATTAAAAATCATTTCCATTATCTATTATATGTTCAACACAAATTATAATAGACATCTATCATAAAAATATAAAAAAAAGGAACTATTTTAGCAACATATACAAATTCCCTATAGTCCAAAATTTTTTGACACGAACTAAAAAATTATGCGAAGGAACGAGATTGATATATAGGGTTTCAGGGTTATACTGCGAATATGCTACTCTTTCAAGTCATGCTTAGGGATAGCTGCTAGAAGTCTCGTATATACCCTTTTTTTTTTGCAGTAAAAAGAAGAAAAAAATGATATCTTTTATATACAACTAATTTCGTAAAGAAGGCCCTTACTATGTCTCAAACGAATCGAAATATCTGGCATTTTCTCCTTACTCTAAGATTATGTTTTGTATAAGATAATAGAATTTAATGTAATGATCATTTTTACTTTTATTTTTATTATTGTATCATAATTTTGAAATGTCTATTCTTATATTTTATTAGAATAACCACTCTCTTTTTAAAAAATAAAAATAATCATTCCAAAGTGTTACTATTCACCAAAGTTGGAGTCACTCATCCCACCCTGCACCCATCACCGCCACCATCCACTTGTATGTTGCCTACTACCACCAATCACCCACCTACCTACCACCACCCATTGCAGCTGGCACCACCAAACACCACCATCTGCCGCCGCTGCCAATGGGTGGGTTGCACATTCTTCTTACTATTGCATCACTCGTATGAAAGGCAAAAATTGCTTAAGCAACCAAAAAAAAAAAAGGACAAAAATTAATGGCAAGGTAGAAAATAATTGTAGCTACTGAAGCACTGAACAATAAGTTGTACCATATTAATTTTAGAATAATGTTATACAATCAGGAAATTTATACAGAATTTATCACTAGAATGATATAGTTAAGTTGTGAGTCTATTACTTTAAAATAAAGAACTCATCAAGATATTTGTTTATTACAAAACTACCATCGCTACATCATTCCGGTGTAAAATTCTATACAAAAATTTTGAAAGAAAAACATTTTCCTTAATTTTGATGTGATTCACAATTTTCTGCTGACGCAAGCAATGCACATATATATACCTATATTTTTCTTCCAAGTAGTTGACGATTGTATTTAACGCTACAGATAACACAAAAGAACATATGAAGAATAGGAAAAAAAGTACGAAACCGAATAGAAAAGAAGACAATTTCTCTCAGAAATGGCTCATCAACATGAAGTCATGACTAAGCATCTCACGCAAGGTCCGCAGAAGATCACGAGAAAAATTCAGTTCCTTACACTGTTTGCAGCTCCAAAGTCTGATCAAAATACTTCGAACAACGAAGAGTATAAACAATAAAGGGCAACATATTTTAGGCTCAAGTTTTCTTTGTTACACTCTTAACAATGGCCAGTTTTGTTGTTTAAATGAAATTCTGAAAATAGTCCAAGCACCAATCCCAGATTTTTGCAGAAGAATTGAATCCTTTAGTGCATATCAACCTTGCTGGCGATTAATGAACAGAAACGCATTTGACCACCGATTTCAAAGACTCCACAAAGTCTTTGAACCTAATGTCTAGGTTCATTTTATGCAACTCACATTCATCTTGGAAACTTATTGATGTTGCAGAAAAGTATCAAGGAAACAAATATGTTAGTGTTTGTCTCCTACCTTGTTCTGGACCATACCCCCAAAATTTTTAAATTTCTTTTAAATTTTCATAGATTTTTGTATATTCAGAAAAAAAGAATATAATGTAATGGCCCCCCAAAATTTAAAATTTTTTTATCTTAACCACCTTTGAATAAAATCGTTTACCTTGGACCCCATGTAAAATCTTGAGTCCAGACCATAGTTACCACTTCATATAAAGGTTAGAAATGGGCAAAAGAATCAATATGATCACTCTTATATAATGGGCACAACTTCAACTTACAGCCTAAAAAAAGACCTTCAAAAGTTCAAATGTTCTGGAGTAACACTTCACATTCATAGGAATGCTAACAATTCAAATTCATAGGAATCCTCCTATTTCATGCATAACTGGCTTGTGGGCTTCCTTTTCTTCTTCTTTTCTCTCCCTCATCTAAAATATTTCTTCCATCCTCTTCTCTCTACTGTTCCCTGCAGCTCTATCTAATTATTTGTTTCACATGTTTCCTCAGCTTCTGCCTCCACCTCCAGGTAAAAATCCAGCTTTTCATTTCATTTCTCTTCCTTATGTTCTTCAGTTCCTCCCCGAAATCAAATTCCTATCACTAGGACACTGTCAAGAACCAGTAGCGTCCTTAATATTTCCACATGAAAGCAATGTGCATACAAATATTCAGAACCACCAGCTCTTAGATGAGTGTATCTCCTGCCACATACAAAGGCTGCAGCGTTCAAGTCCTGGTTATATATTACAACAATGCAGCATTATGAGCGAAGTGTTAGCATTATGTCACACAGACTAATTTATACAAAATCTATAAAATGCAACCGAGGTAAGACTATCACATGCTAATGCATCTGAAAAATCAGAATAAATCAGTCTTGGGGCAATAACTAATTACATCATTGAGAATCAAATCTACCCAATGTCCCAAGAAAATAAACAATTTTGCATGGGATCAAATGATTAATCTATGGCACAAATAATAAACACACAAGAATAAATCAGTGTTGGTACAACTGTCCAACTCTCCTACGTGACAAGACACCTCGGCATTCCACTGCCCTCCTCTCCATACATTTGGCTCTATGTGGTAGCCCATTGAGATAGCACATGGACTAATCCAGCATCTTGATCATGCTCCCCTCAAGGGTCGAGCATCGCCCACCAAGGATAGCGCAAATAGCGTTGAGCGAAGGCCCTAAGAAGACCCTCGCCTACGTATGTCCTCGAGGCACATCCTTTAGGCCCCTCGCCCAAAGATGGCCTCGAGATACTTCCCTCAGGGCTCTCGCCCGCATATGCCCTCAAGACACTTCCTTCAACAGGACAGAGGGAATCTCCTCTTGAGGGCACTTCGCCTACGGCCTCGCTTGATTGTAAGCACCTTATTTTTTCTCGCTCGGCAATCTTCGGTATGACCAGACTCATATTCAAAGTGACATAGACATATTCACGTTCAAATCAACTTTTTAAACTCAATCCAATCAAGGAATCGCTTCGTGGGCCCGCTAGGCCCAATAGAAACAGAATGACCAAAATGCCCTTGTGGCATGGCTTGGTCCAATTTCAATTAGCACGTCTTTCTAGAGACGACAAGTCCCCATTTTAATCTCAAATCCAATTTCAAGTCCAAGTCCAAGTCCAATTCAAATCAAATTCGGCATGCCTTTCGAGAAAGTTAATCCCTCAGGTGATAAGTCCATCCAGTTTGGCAAGTTTTCTGAGAAAACTCTTTGGAACGATAAGTCCCTTGAAACCCGTCGACCATGACGAGACCCTAAGTCTCCAAGATAGTAGAACAGTCCACCTTTGACGCCTGCTAACCTGCTAATGAAGAGATGTCCGCTATTCAGCATGTCTTTTGAGAAAGTTGATTTCTCAGACGACAAGTTTACTTAGCAGCTTTTCGAGATCAGGCAGTTTCCGGAATAAACAAGAGTCGTCAGAGTGGCGGAAACACTCATAAACATCAAAATCATCAAAGTTGCGAAAACACTCGTAAACAGGTCGACATTGAGAATTGTCAATAAACCCCTTATGTCACGGGACCGAATTCGGCTCTTGGCCGTGACACATTTACCAAAGGACGAGATACCTTTGGAAACCAACTCGTCACAAACCATCAGAGTGATGGAAATACTCAAAACCCAGGTCAATACTAGTGCTTGCTAGCCCACTTCGGTGAAAAATGACCAAACTGCCCCTTGCGCCATTTTCGGCATGCTTCTCAAGAAAGTACCTAAGTCCTAAGAATGGTAAGTCCACCCTTCCAAGATTGTCCTAAAGATGATTCGGCATGTTTAAGTGCCTTCTAGTCGGTTCCGGGTCAATTCTGGGACCATTCGGTCAAAATAATTATTTTGCCCCTAAACATCCGAGGGCCACCGAGAACTACACCGGCTCTGAGTATCAAACCGTTAATCTCCCGAGAATGCTTCAAATAGTATTCCCGACCTACTGTTATCTTTTTGGATCATTCCGAGTTAATTCCGGTAAACCCGATGCAAAAATGATCGTTTTGTCCCTAGTGGGTCAGTCGCCTTTTCTAACCACAATAGCTCTGGGTATCAAACTGGCACTCTCTTGGAGCACTCTAGATAGTGTTTCCAACCCTCAAGTCCACTCATGGATTGTTCTGAGTCCATTCCAGTGGTTTTCTGGTTTAGTTGACCGTTTGCCCCTAATAGCCCGGTCGACAATTCTGACTTTGTTTTTCGAGTCCGTTATCCTTGGGACACTATTTCAAGGGTTTCTATCCATTTCTAGCCTTCCATACCATTCCTGGCCTATCGGAATATTCTCGGACCTTCCGGAGTCACTCCTAGTGGAGTCATGCTAAAAATGCATGGTAGTCACTAGGACAGGTGCCCAAATCTTCTGCCTTGCGTATCAAGGGTCGAAAATACGTTTCTTGCTACTCTAAAATATTTCCTAAGTGGTTGGTGCCACTAGTAGTGACGCTAATGGGATTTTAAGCCTAGCGCCACTATAATAGGCGCTAGGTCAATTTTTTGTCTATAAATACAGAGCCTCCCTGCATAAAGAAGGTCGGCAATCTAACTTTAGAAACTCTCTCTCTTGATATACAGCCCTCGAACTCTCCCAAAACCCTAGTTTCTTAGGCTTCTTCAAACCTTAGCCCCTATACACTTTAACCCTAGCATACATACACTCAATACGCGCTTATACGAGCCTCCAAGCCGAGCATTGAAGACTCAAGGTGCTGTAATCTCAAAGCTCTAGAAGATCAAAGCGATGTAAAGCAAATAAAATAATCAAATCAAATAAGACACAAGGTTGGTTTTCTATTTACGTTTATGCGATTCCCCCCTTCTCTCTTCTCTCTCTTAACCCCTTGGGTTTTCTTCTATTTTAGTTCCCTATTTTGTAATTCCAATCTTTCTATATTTCAAAACTTTCCAATTCCAAATCTCTCAAAAAACCAAATCTTTCTGAAGTCTAAATCTTTCTTGATTTTAACTTTCAAAATTTGAATATTTTCAAAATCAACTTTTTCTTAAAAGTAAACTTTCCTAATTTGAAACCTTTCTAAAATTCAAATTTTTCCAAATTCAAAACCTTTCTTAAAATGAAACTTTCCTCATTTGTGATGCGGATCGCATAGCCGAAGATTACTTGGAGATGCGGCAGCGGCGTTATACCTGGGCAGGTGATCGGTAAACTTTAATCGGCCATAACTTTTGACTCGTAACTCCGTTTTCCTATTATAATATGTTTTTTAAAATCTTTTACTTTTACCCGATTTGTCCCGGGGCCTTAGGGTTTCGTGCCTCTTATTTAAGCTTTTGTTAAGACATTTTCCAACAGTTTTTGGAGATTAATAAAACTTTGTGCGCAAATTGCACATTTTTTTAATCGTTCGGCATTCTTGCGAATCAACGAAAGCTTGACGCCTTTGAACCTGGGATTTGTGGTGATTCTACAGGTTGAAATAAGAGCTTTAGTCCGGCATTCGTGATGAATCAACGGATTAGAGTTAGGTTTCTTGTTCTTCACAGTCCCGCTGCATCAATTTGGCACTTCCGTAAAACGAAACTTTCCCAAGTTCAAACTTTCTAAAATTCTAAAGCTTTCCAAAGTCCAATCTTTCCTAAGCTTTAACTTCTCTAAATCCATTCCAAATCAAAATTTTTTTTTTTAAATCAAATCTCTTTTTCAAATCAAACTCTTTTCTAATCTAATCTTTTCAAATCAAACTTTCCAAAACCTCAAAGTGTCTATTTTCAATCAGACTCTTGTCCGAACTATGACTGACATGATTCCTCAAAAGGAATACATAAGCAACCCTCATAGGTGCGGTTATAACTTTTTTTCAAGTTTCTAATTTTAAAATCTATTTTCAAATCTTCAATTCCAATTTCTAAAAACCTTTCTTTCAAAAATCGAATCTTTCTTCCATAATCTTTTTCAAATTTCAAATCTTCTTTTCAAATCTATTTTCAAAATCATATATTTCCCTTCAAATCTATTTTCAAAATCAAGTCTTATTCTCTCATTTTCATATCATACATCATGTCAAGCTTCTTTTCACAATTCTTTTCTAAAGTGGATAGTTTTTGGTCACATATTAATCAAAGATTTCGAATGAGTGAACCTAAGGTGAATAGACATGTAAGTACCGCAAGGGCGGGGTAGAGTGATGGATTAATGCTTCTTCTCTACATGTAACCAACATCCGAACCTAGATCACTGTTTTCAAAGACGAAATGGAGTTATTTCAAAAAATGGCTTACACTTTTCCAAAGGTTGCCAAACAACCTATTTTTCAAAAAAACCATCTCTTAAGGAAGTTTTTCCAAAATCTTTTTCAAAAAACCCTAAGCGTAATCTTCGGATTGTGCTTAGTTTTAGGTGACCTAACTCACTTTAATCAAGTTAGCTGGTGACTCTAAAACCTTTTTCTAAAAGCCCTTATTCAAAATCAAGTTCCAATTCAAACCCAGTCACACTCGTCTTTCTAGGAGGATGAGTTCTAAAGAGAGAGCACTGTGTTTTTCTCACTTGCCTTTTTTGAATGCAAAAAATGAAGGCATGACATTGGCACCTCCTGACACAGTCATGGAACTCCTCCGCCGAATTCCCTCTCCTCAATTAAGCCATTTCTCCATACTTGGCCGAAACTCTCCATAAGAGTATCTTCATAACCGAGATTAAGAGCAAGACCTAGGGACTCCCTCAGAATCACCTTCACGCGAGACTATCATACGATAAATAGATTGGAGGCTAGAGTTTAAAGGTTCATCGAGGAGCCTCACCTTTGAAGGGCATTGCCCCTCTAGGGCCTCAGCCCCTTAACCAATCTTACAAAGAGAGAGAGAGATCTTCACCGAATGTATACTATCAAAGCAAGACGACAAAGGTATTTAATAAAAGTCTACTGGCACTTGGCTAAATCCCTTCAAGCCTCAGAAGGGACCTTGGTGCAAAGTTGACATTTGGAATGTCGGCTCTAACGAAACTGCCACTAGACTTGAACACTTGGAGGTTGGACCAATCCCCGAGGGCCCCTTGACCTATATAAAGGGGAGACCTCACCTCAGCTTCAACAAGAATCAACAACGCATCAAGAATCTCTATAAGCCTCTGGTTCTTTTGAGATATACTGTCATTCTCTCTCTTCCTAGGACTGCCTCGGTTCTCTCTCCTTCACCTTCATTGGCCCTCCACCTCTTCAAGGCCTGCCGTTAACTTTTTAGAGGGCCTCTCTCTCTACCGGTTTGACCTGTCACCCCTCAATCATTCACACAATTAGAAACTAAAATTTGACAATTTCTAAAAGAATTTTAGCAGAACCTTTCTTTGCTACAAGTTGAGCAAACTCTAGTAGTTGACCACATCAGCAACCATCACCTCATCAAACTTAATATTTGAATTTTGATGTATTGCAGTGATTTTTTTATTTTATTTTACAAGGGTCATGCAGTGATATATCCATTCTGTCTCAAACACAGCATACAAAGCACCCACCAAAGAGTAGGAAAAGTATGTGTGCATGCTTTTGTTTCACTACTTCAGAAACAAGAGAAGCAACAACTGCCTATTCTATCACTTTTCAAAGTACAGAATGCCTGGTCATTAACTTTTAATCTTCTTCTAGTATCTGTGAAAAGAAAAATCACTCTAAGTTAATTCTAACCCAGACACAACATCCATAAACTTTTAATTGTTGCATTGATAAAGGATGCCACCAAGGTAGTGTTTTTTTTTCATTTTGCTACAGGGTATCCAGCCTTCGACCAACTACTCCCTTGACCTCATGTAAGGCTACCATCCATACAAATCAGGTATTTCAGGCATTGTATGCATAATGGCAGGCCACAAGGGAGGTGGTTTTCCATTTATAGTAGCATAACAATTAATCTGCACTTATTTTCCCCAAATAGAAGTGCCAAGGTCAGTATTTCCTGACTTTTCCAATAAATTTCATAACTTAACAAAAGTACCAAGCCCAATACATGCTTAGTGATTCTTACTAGTAGAAAATCAAGTGAAAAAGAATCTATTGTGAAGGTTAGGCAACGATATCTGCTTTCACTTTCCTTGACCTTTACCCCTCATGTCCATGCCATATAATTAGAGAGAAAATAGTGAGCCCCCTTATTGGTAGCAAAGCCCCAAACATCTTGACAAACCCAGTGCTTGGAAGCCTTTGAGGGTTCACTTTTCCAAATGAAGTTTCACTTGAAATGCTGCCCAATAGCTACCAAGCACTGGTCATTGTGGAAGCCTCAACCGTTATGAAGGTGATACATTTAGGCAAGCGTGAGTATCTAGAAGCAATATGCCATTTGTTCTCCTGAATTCCTATTGCTCAATTTCCATTATCAGATGTCATTCAAATACCAACACTCTTTGTACTATGAACATAACCTTGAGTAAACAAAATAAGCACTAGACAGATAAGAGGTTCATTTTTTTATTTTTTATTTTTGATAAGTAAAATTCTATTAGAGAGCAATAAAGGATGCTGCCCATGAAGTACAAAGGATCCCGAATATTGGGATTAGAAATCCCACGACCCATCTATACAAATGATTCACAAAACAATACTTCAGCAAGCTTTAAGAGAGAATGTTCCTCCCCTTCAAAAAACCCATGATTCCTCCCTCTACCTTATGGATGAACACTCAGTGACTCAGACTAGGCCAATTCTTGAAAGCAATAAGTGCTACCATTTTCCTCAATTTTCCCTTTCTCACCTTTGACTATTTGGGTTTCTTATGTTTCTCCTTTACGCTTCATTAGGAATCTGGATTTTTGGTAGAAAAAAGAAAATGCGTTGGAAAAGAGAACAAAATGAAACAGTATTTTTGTTCTCTTTTCCTTCATGTTGTCCTGTTTCTTTAGTTTTCCAACCAAAAATCTAGGTTCCGAACAAAACAATTTTCTCTCACGTTATCCTTTTCCTTTACTTTTCCAATCGAAAATCTGGCTTCCGAACAAAGCATAAAAGCTTGCTTGTATCTACAATGTAGATTTCTCCACAACTTGCATCACAGCATCAAACAAACCTCCCTTTACCAAAACCCTTCTCTGGACCTCATTCCATATAATCGGAACACTGCAGTATTTCTCTGCAGTAATATAGCCATTAATGAGGGATAGATATGTCTGCTCATTAGGTTCAAACTGAAGGAAGATCATCCTTCTAAAAGTCCTCCTAGCATCTTCTGAGCATCTAGCTTTATAGAAGGCATGAATAATTGAATTTCCTTGATGGATACCTAATTCAATTCGAGGATCCTCAAAAACCTAATTTAAGAAGGCTACCATTAGCTCGAGTTGGTGATTCTCTATCCAACACATCGTCATAGTTAAGTAACTTCCCGTCGCGTCAGGTATTGGAGCTTTCCTCATCTCCTTGAACAGAGAGAATGCTGATTGAAATCTTGGCTTCACATGGATCCTTTTATTAGAGCATCATAATTACAAACATTCAATAGAAGCCCTAAACCACTGATCTCCATAACCAATTGAGTTACTTCAGCTGTCCTTTGATCTTTGCAATAAGCTTTCATGATTGGGACATAAACCCCCAGCCCACTAGAACATCCCTGAGCATTCATTTCATTAAGAATGTTGGGTGCCTTAACTAGGAAGCCGAGATTAACACAAGCACAGATAATGCCCTAACCAATTGATTGTTCAACAATGAGTCATGACTGGCAGATTCCAGCTTTTGAGCTTCACTTATTAAATTTGCTAAATCTTTTATACTTCCATTCTGAAGAAATCCTTCTACTACATCACAAAAATTTTCTTCACTAAAATTTTGAATTCTCTCCATCTCCTCTTAAACTACTGAAAATAGTCACTGAAATAGACTATAAGCTACTGGACTTCACAAACCCACTAATCAAATTACAAAGAATTGTCCTCTTATTAATGAAATCCAACCCACTCATCAAACCTTCTAACGCAATTATCTTTTCTCCGAGCCCCTTCAATGCATACAAATAACCAAGGAATCCAAAACTCAATTCATCTGGCTTGACACCTAAACCTGACATTGTCTCCGCAACACTCTTAGAGTCTTAGCATCACTAACATATTCCAAGTTGTAACAACCCTCCAAAGCTGCAGTACACATAGCCAAATTGGGTTTCATGAAATGCAGTGTCTCATCCAAATCAATCCTAAAATTCTCACCAAGAACACGCAAAAATGCTGCAAAGCTGCCATTTTTTCCAACTAATTTGTAGAAGAACATTGCCCTAGAGACTAGAAGGAATAGAATATCTATTCTCGAACATGCACTTCACCAATGCAATAGAAGGGGCAACAGTGTTTGCATTTTTGAATGAATTCAAAGTGGTTTCAACAATTCCATACTCTTCAACAACATTAGTTCCAAGAAAAATTCCACAGAGGCAAAAGCCCTCTTGAGATTGTGCGTGTCATTGAGTGAAGACAAGTGGTTGATGGCAATTAGTAGAGTTGGTTAGAAGCTTACTTGGGAATGAAGAGTTGTTGGTGAGAGTCTTGAAGGACTTCCATGCCTCACTAGTGTTGTCTGTCTAGGAATGTTTGGCGAGTGTTCTCTAGGGTGGCCTAGTGCTATAGGGTTAGGGTTTGTGGGATTGGGTCTTGGGGCTTGGGTGGGTGTGTGGATGGTGATGGATCTCTCTTTAGGGCAAAGATTGGTTGTTGGAGGAAAGATTAGGGGTTGGAACCTCAGGTTTAGCAAAAAAGTGTCTCTATGGTAGCAAATATAAAACTCTTCTCCGTGTTCTCTCTCTGTGAATGTCTCTTTCATACGCTTCTGGCATTCAACAGACATCGGAATGATGGAACAAATCAATTAAGTTAAATTTGGTCAAAACAAAAACTTAAAGTTGCTAGAATAACTCAGTTGGTTAGCGTGTGGTTGTTAACTATTTTTTTTTTTTTTTATTTTAATAATTCAAAAAAAATTTTAAAAAGTTGAAAGATTTTGGAAAAATAACTTATATTTTTTTGTATTTATTTTTAAAAAAATCTTTCTTCCTTGTCATCTACTACCACCATTTACCGTTGCAGCCACCACGACTACCACATGCCACCACCCACCACCAACACCTTCTGCCTCAACTACAACCACCACTGCTGCCACCACCTCCCTTAGCTGTCACCACCGTTGCCACCGCCACCATCTACAACGACAACCACCACTGTCGCCTCCGCCACCCACCGTCGCCGCCACATTCGTCACCACCACCATCACCATCATAAGAGGATTTACAAATGCCCAACAAATATTTAATAAATAATATATTACTTTTAATATTTTATATATAATGTAAAATCAAAATTTCATACTATATACTAAAATTTCATTTTATTCTAGCATTATTAATTTATCTTATTAAACAAGAGAATGAGAATAATCATTATATTCTCGCTAAGCAAACAAACAATGGAATGGGAAGGATCATTCCATTCCATTCCATTGTCATTTTCATTTCATTCATTTGTACCCAACATAGCCTAAAAGAAAAGAGGAAGGAAAGTAATGATATAACTCAACCTTGTGTCTACTTTGATATTTATTTATTACACTCTAATTTTCTGGAAATTAATGATATTCACTAATTGTTCAATGGGCTGTGTTAGATTTTAAACTTGAATGTTTTCTCTAGCATGAGAGAGGACTTTGCGCCAACTAGGAACCACCTAGGCTCCATTAACTCAATACCTAATTTATTAGTAGAAATTCTTAATGTTGGTATTGATATTTGTTCTTTATATTTATGTTATTTGGGGTGACCATTGGTCTACTTATGAATTACTTATTTTGCATTGTAAGTAATCAAATTTTGCTTGCTCGGATATTTCCGCCCAAAGCACTGCTCCAACCAAATCAAATCAATTTCAAGCCAAGAAAGGCATTTTCAAGATCAGACAACTATTTCAAGATCAAGACAATCGCTCTCGGGCCCAAATGGCCGTTCCAGAGTCAAAATTATCAAAATGCCTGTCGCGCCCAGATTGAGTGCGACTAGGTTTAAATTGAAAATAGATTTGAATAAAGAGCTTTTGGAAAAGATTTGGAGTTGCCACCTAGCTTGATTAAGGTGAGTTAGGTCACCTAAAAACTAAGCATAATTCAAAGGCTACACTTAAGGTTTTGGAAAATAGTTTTAAAAATATCACATTGAGAGATGGTTTTTAAGAAAAATAGATTGTTTGGCAACCTTTGGAAAACATTTAGCCCTTTTTTGAAAATAACTCTGTTTTGGTCTATGAAAACAGTGATTCTAGGTTCGGAGGTTGGTTACGTGTAGGGAAGACGCACTAAGCCATCACCCTACCCCGCCCTTGCGGTACCTACATGTCTATTTACCCTAGATTCACCTATGAGAGTCTTCAACTAACAAACATGCAATTCTATCCACTTTAGAAAACAATGTTTAAAAAGACATGATGCATGATATGCAAGTGCAAGAAAAGAGAATTGAAAATTAGATTTGGAAAGAAATAGATTTGATTTGAAAAGAAAGAGATAAAAGTTTGAATTTGGAAAGAAGGTTTTGGAAATTGAAAATAGAGATTTGGAAATAGAAATTTAGAATTGGAAGTTTGAAAGTAGATTGGAGATTTGGAAATATTTTGTAGAAATAAAAACTTGAAAAATGTTGTGACCGCACCCATGAGGGTTGCCTACGTATCCTTTTGGAAGAATCAGATCAGTCGTAGTTCGGACAAGAGTCCGATTGAGAATAGAAGAGTTGATTTGGAAAAGAGTTGGAGTTGGAATTCGAATTGAAATTAGAAGAGTAGAAAATTTGGACTTTGATTGGGAGGTTTGAAAAAATTGATTTTGAAAGACTTGGTTTTAGGAAATCTAGACTTAGGAACTTAGAAAAGAAAGATTGGATTTGACTTTGATAGCTTTTTTGAAAAGAATTGACTTGAATATTGGACTTGAAAGATTAGGAAACTTGGAATTAGGAAAGATTCATATTAGGAAAAGTTCGAATTAGGAAAGTGTCATTTTAGAAAAGTTTTGGTTTAGGAAAGTTTCACTTTGGGAAAGTTTTGGAATTAGGAAGATTTTATCTTAGGAAGGTTTTGACTTAGGAAATTTTTCGAAATAGGAAAGTTTTGAATTTGGAATGTTTTGAAATAGGGAAGTTTTGAATTTGGAATGTTTTAAAATAAGGAAGTTTTGAAAGTAAGAAAGTTTTGAATTTAGAAAGTTTTAGATTTGGAAAGATTTGAAGTTTAGGAAAGTTTAGAATTTAGAAAGTTTTGGGTTTAGAAAGATTTGAAATTCAGAAAATTTAAGAGTTAAAAAGTTTTAGAGTTTTAGTTTTAGAAAATCTCAAGATTAGGAAAGGTTTGAGTTTAAGAAAGATTTGAAAACTTAGATTTGAAAAGTTAAGATTTAGAAAGGGACAGAATTAGGAAAGGGTTGAATTAGGAAAGATTTGGAAGCTTAAAGTTTAAGGAAAGATTTTTATGTTCAAGTTTTGAAAACGTAAGATTTAGGAAAGTGGAAGATTAAGGGGTTGAATTAGGAAAGATTTAGACTATGAGGAGTTAAGATTCCTATTTCTTAAAACAAGGGATTGGATTTTATTTTCAAAAACGGAGAATTGGATCTAGTTTCCTAAATTGGGAGATTGGATTTGGTTTCCTAAAGAGAAGATTTGATTTGACTTGACAAGGATTTGGAAGGGGAAGTTCAGAACCCCTAGATTTGGAAGACTATAGTTTTGAAGTAGAAAATAAGTTTTGGAAATATGTATAGTTTTGATGTAGAAAACACGAGGATTTAGAAACCAAGGTTTTCAGGTGTCGCGCCCAGATTTTTCGCACTCGAGGAATACTCACACAAGTGGAAAAAATGTTGTACTCTCTCATTAGAACTCACCCTCCTAGAAGAATGAGTGCGACTAGGTTTGAATTGAAAATTGGCTTGAATAAAGGGCTTTTGAAAAAGATTTGGAGTCGCCACCTAATTTGATTAAGGTGAGTTAGGTCACCTAAAAACCAAGCATAATCTAAAAATTATACTTAGGGTTTTTGGAAAACGATTTTGAAAATATCTCCTCAAGAGATGGTTTTTAAGAAAACAGGTTGTTTGGCAACCTTTGGAAAACATTTAGTCCTTTTTGAAAAATAACTCCTTTTGGGTCTTTGAAAACATTGATTCTAAGTTCGGAGGTTGGTTACGTGTAGGGAAAACGCACTAAGCCATCACCCTACCCCGCCCTTTCGGTACCTACATGTCAATCTACCCTAAATTCACCTATGAGAGTCTTTAGCTAACTATTATTCAATCCTATCCACTTTGAAAAATAATGTTCAGAAAAACATGATGCATGATATGCAAGCGCAAGAAAAGAGAATTGAAAAATAGATTTGGAAATTGATTTGATTTGATGTGAAAAGGAAGAGATAGAAGCTTGAAATTGAATTTGAAAATTGAAATTGAAGATTGAAAGTAGAAATAGATCATAAAATTGGAAACTTGAAGAAAATTGTAGGATTGGAGATTGGAAAGAAATTGTAGAAATAAAAATTTAAAAAAAAAAATGTTGTGGAATTTGAGATTTGAAAAATGTTGTGACCGCACCGATGAGGGTTGCCTACGTATCCTTTTGGAGGAATCAGGTCAGTCGTAGTTTGGACAAGAGTCCGATTGAAAAGAGATTGATTTGGAAGAAAGAGATTAAATTGGAAATTGAATTGGAAGATTGAGAGATTGAACTTTGAATAGAGGATTGAAAATTGGAATTTGGAATTTTGGAATTGAAAAGATTGAATTTTGATTTGAAAAAGTAGAACTTGGAAAGATTTAGACTTGTTTTGGAAAGATGGAGGTTCAGGAAATCTAGACTTAAGAAAGATGAGACTTAGGAAAGACTCGAGAGTTTAAGAAAGATTAGATTTAAGAAAGGTTTGAATTAGGAAAGGTCCGATTTAGGAAAGTTCCGAATTAGAAAAGTTTCATTTTTGGAAAGTTTTGGAATTATGAAAGTTTAGAATTTAAGAAAGTTTGGAAATTGAAAAATTTTGAATTTAGAAAGTTTTGAGATAGGGCAGTTTCAACTTAGGAAAGTTTGAATTTGGAAAGGTTTGAAAAAGGAAAGTTTTCAAATTAGGAAATGCTTGAATTAAGAAAGTTTTGAGTTTAGAAAAGTCTTAGATTTGGAAAGATGTTGAAGTTTTGGAAAATTTAGAATTTGGAAAGATTTAGGTTTAGAAAGATTTAACTCGAGAAAGTTTCAAATTTAGAAAGTTTTGAATTTGGAAAGATTTGAAATTTAAAAAGTTTAAGATTTAGAAAGTCTTAGAGTTTTAGAAAATCTTGAAATTAGGAAAGGTTTGAGTTTAAGAAAAGTTTGAAAGCTTAGATTTGAAAAATTGAGATTTGGAAAAAGGTAGAATTAGGAAAGAGTGGAGTTAGGAAAGATGTGGAAATTGAGTTTTAAATTTATGAAAGATTTTTATGTTCAAGTTTTGAACACTTAAGATTTAGGAAAGTGAAAGTTTAGAAAGGATTTGAATTAGGAAAGAGTTGGATTAGGAAGGGATTGGATTTGGTTTCTAAAAGAGAAAGTTTGATTTCGTTTCAAAAAACGGAGGATTGGATTTGGTTTCCTAAACGGGAATATTTGATTTGGTTTCCTAAAGGAAAGATAGGATTTGGCAAGGATTTGAAAAGGGAAATTCTAGAAACCCTAGATTTGGAAAATTATAGTTTCGACGTAAAAAATAGGTTTTGGAAATATGTATAATTTGGATATAGAAAACGAGAGATTTTGGAAACCTGGGTTCGAGGCAAAGTTTGAAAATCATGTTTTTGGAAAGAAAATCACGGTTTCCTAATCGTGGGTTCTAGGGCTTGACTTGGGCTCTGAGGAAAGAGATTTTTGGAAAGTGAGTTTTTGGAAACGAGTTTTTGGAAGGAAATCCTAGGGAGAAGTTTTTCGAAAGTGAATTTGAAGGGAGAGTATTTTGAAAGAGATTTTAAAGAGGAGTTTGTGGAAAGTGTGTTTTTGAAAACGTAGCTTTTAGAAGGAAAATCCTAGAGGGGAATTTCTAGAAGGAAGATTTTGGAAAGAGAGTTTTTGGAAAGATTTTTGGAGAGAGTTTTCCTAGGAAGGTTTTTGGTAGAAGATTGTTGAAGAGAGTTTTTGGAAAGATTTTTAGGGAACGTTTTTAGAAAGTGGATTTTGGGGAGAGGATTTGGAAAGGAGTTGATAAAGGGAGTTTTGAAAAATAGATTTTGGGAGCGAGTTTTTGAAAACAATTTTGGAGAGGAGAGTTTTAGGAAAGTATGTTGAAAAAGAGATTTTTAGGAAGAAAGACTTTTTGAAAAGAGAGTTTTTAGAAGGTGTAAAAACATCTCACTTTCCTAAAGCAATTCTAACCATAAGAGGGCTAGAACCACTTTAGGAAAGTGGTTTTGAAAGCAACAAGAATTGAAAATATGGACTGTATTGGTCATTTTGAATGTAACACTTTCCTAAAGCAATCCTAGCCATGGAAAAGCTAGAATCACCCTAGGATTGTGATTTTGAAAACATGTTTTGAAAAAGAGATTTTGATGCAATTTTGAAATCAAGTTTGAAAACGACTTTTGGAAGATGAAAGACCATGATATGGACAATGCAATTTTGGGGTCGTGAACATACAAGGTTAAGGCTTCACCACATAATCAAGGGGGCCGGACCCACGTGGTCTTTGGTTAGACTAGAAGAAAGCTCCCGACACGGTGACTCTCCAATAACTCAATCCTACACATGGACCGGGAATCCCCTTGTTTCAAGCATGCAAAGATGGGGGGGAAAGAGATGGGGGATTAAAATAGAGAAAACCCAAGTGGGTTAGGAGAGAGAAGAGAGAGGGGGGAAATGTGGAATTTTAAATAGGGAGCCTACTGTATGTCTTGTTTATTTTATGCGGCTTGCTTGTCTTCGATCTTCGGTCTTCGTCTTGATCTTCGTCTTCAATCTTCAAGAGTTGTCTTCAAGCTTCAAACTTTAGATTGCAGCTCTTCAAGTCTTTGAAGGAGGGTTGAAGGTTAGTGTATGAGTGTATGGGGGAGTGTATAAGTGTCTAGGAGGCTAGGGTTTGTGTAGGGTGGCTAGGGTTTGGAAAATCGAGGGAAGCTAGGGTTTAGGAGGTGCTCGAGCTCTATATATCGAAATATAGGATTTTTAGGTTGAGTTTGCAGATCCCTTTCACTTTGGAGGAGGCTCTGTATTTATAGAGGCTGGAGAACACTGGCGTCTGTTGTAGTGGCGCCAAGCCAAATTTTACACTGGCGCCCCTAGGAGTGGCGCCAGCCATTTAAGAAATATTTAAGGTCGGCAAGCAATGTATCTTTGACTAGATTTGGGCGCCTCTATTAGTGACTACCATGCAATTTTAGCCTGGCTTCACTAGGAGTGACTCCGGAAAGTCCAGGAATGATTTGAAGGAACCGGGAATGACCCAAAAGGCCGGAAAGAAGCAGGAACACTTAAAATAGTGTCCTAGAGGTATTTGACTTAAGAAATGAGGATAAGATGGGTCGAAAAGGTTGACCGGGCCTTTAGGGGCAAAACGGTCAATCAGACCGGGAAACTGCCGGGTCAGACTCGGGATGCCCCGGAAGAAGACTCGGGATCTGGAAACATTATTCAGAATGTTCCCAGAGGTTGTCGGTTTGATACTCAGAGCCAGTGTGGTAGGAAAAGGTGATCGGCCCACCAGGGGCAAAATAGTCATTTTGTATCAGGTTTGCCGGAACGGACTTGGAACGATCCGAAAGGATAAAGAAAGGCTGGGAACACTATAAAAAGCATTCTCAGGAGGTTACCAGTTTGATACCCAGAGCCGGTGTGGTCGGAAAAGGAGACTGGCCCACCAGGGGTAAAACGGTCATTTTGTACCGGGTTGGCCGGAACTGACTCGGAATGATCTGGAAAGGTAAAGGAAGGTTGAGAATACTATAAGAAGTAATCTCAGAGGGATACCGGTTTGATACCCAGAGACGGTGTGGTTCCCGGGGCATTCGGATGCCTAGGGACAAAATGGTCATCTTGACTGGAAAGTCTCGGAAAAGGTCCAAAGGGCAGTTTGGTCATTTTTCACCGAAGTGGGCTAACAGACACTGATGTTGACCTGGGTTTTGCGTGTTTCCGCCACTCTGACGGCGGTCGTCGTGACACAGGCGTTTGTTGGCAATTCCCTATATCGACCTATTTGTGAGTATTTCCGCTACTCTAATAGTTTTGTGAGTAGTTTCGCTACTCGGACCGTCTCGAGGAATAAACTGTCTCGAGAGAGGGATTGGAAAGGGGACTTATCACCTTCAAAAAGACGTACCTGAATTGGAACCGTCTCGAGAAATAAACTGTCTCAAGAGAGGGGTTGGAAAGGGGTCTTACCGTCTTTGAAAAGACGTGCCTGGATTGGAACCGTCTCAAGGAATAAACTATCCCGAGAGAGAGATTGGAAAGGGGTCTTACCATCTTCGAAAAGACGTGCCTGGATTGGAACCGTCTCGAGGAATAAACTGTCCCGAGAGAGGGATTGAAAAGGGGTCTTACAGTCTTCGACAAGACGTGCCTGGATTGGAACCATCTCGAGGAACAAACTGTCTCGAGAGTGGGATTGGAATCGAAAAGGAAAGGACAATGCCCCTAAGGGCATCTTGGTCATTTTGCCTCTATTTGGGCCTGGCGGGCCCGCGAAGCGATGGACAGATGGGATTTGGACTTAGAGAGTTGGTTTCGGTTGGAATATACCCATAGTGACTTGAAAACAAGTCTGGACGGAGTGTAAACTGCCGAGCGGTTAAAAATGGGGTGCTCACAGCTGCCCCTCTTTTTCTATCTTTGCTTGTCAAAGACAAAAAACGATAAGAGTAAGAGTCCCATATTGACCGCGAGGCAGTCGGAGGGATGGACACTGGAAATCTTTTGACAACGGGGGTCGAAAATAGATAACGGGCCAAAAAGGCCTTCGAAAATGAGTTTTGGCCAGAAAAAGGGCAAAACTGCCCAGAATTTGCAACTGGCACCACTAGCATTGGCGCCTTTGGCAGAAAATGCCTGGCGCCTCTGCTAGTGGCGCTAGGTTTGAAGTTAAAACCAGAAAATTTTGGATCGAACGCTTACGGGATTTTGGAGAGTTTACGTAAATTTGTGAGGCATTGCGAGTAATCCGTCTTGGACATTGAAAGAGCACTCCTTGGAGACCACGGGTGATTGTCGAAAGGAGACCACGTCGCCGGAAAAGTCGCCGGAATGGAAGATTTTGCCGGAGAACTTTCGAAAAGTGAGTTTTCAAATTTTGTTGATTTTGATGTGTAGAACTTCGTTTGAATCATCTAAATAGTGAAAATTGATGTTTTGATATGTTTTGAACACTTTGGTGATTTTGTTTTTGCATTTTGATGCTTATTTGATTGAATTTGAGTGATTATATGTGAATATGTGAATGGGGTTTTTTGTAGGAATAGGAAATTTGTTCCTACAGGCATGGGTATTGGGTTTTCTGACTATGTTTTTGTGAAATGTGCCTTAGAAAAATGTGTTTAACAACCGTATGAAGTTTCGTGATTTTTTGAAAACTCAGTGAATTTTTGATTTTTTTGAAAAATAGGAAAATACTTAGAAAATTTAGAAAAATGAGAAAATTAAGGAAATTGATGGGATTTTTAAAGTTTGAAATTTGGAAAAATATTAGAATATTTTAGAAAACATTTGAAATGATCTTGAAGAATTTTAAGGCATCTTTGAAAACCATAGATTTATTGGAGAAATAAAACATGTGTTTTTGAAAATTTTAAAAAATTGAAAAGTGTGCACGGGTGCCATTGTCATGTGATTGTTGCGTTGGAAAGTGCACATTTCGTATTTTGTGTTGATGTCATGGGTGTTGTAGGGGCCATTTTCAAATGGGACTCTGTCGAAATTTTTCGAAATTAGGGGAAGAGTTAGAAAAAGTTTTTTAGAAATAAAATCTTTTTAAAGGAAAAAGACAGAAAACCCTTAAATTTGATTTGAGGTTGGAAAAATCAAGATGTGTTGAAATTTTGTTTTTGATTTATTATTCGAAATCCTTCATTTGTTTTGCTTGTGTTAATCGTTTATTTTATTTTTATTTTATTATTATTATTATTTTTTGAACTGCATGCATGGTATATTAACATCTTTTACCTTGGCTTACCCTTCTAGGATGGCAAACGCCAGTGATGACGGTTCTAAGAGGAGGCGCCGCTCGGGGAAGGCAACTCGGACAGATTCTACTGGTGGCTCTAGTCGATCTAGAGGTAGTCGACGATCTACCGGACGATCCTCCTCTATTCAGAGTGGGCAGGGGAGTAGGCTACCTGTCGACCCCTTTCCTCCGGTTGAGCACGCTTTTGCCGAGGAGATTGATGCTGAGGAGGACGTACCGGGCCCTGGGGATCAGGTGACCGGTTATGGGAGAGCTTCTTCTAGGCATAGGCAGACGGACGCCGACTTGGGAGATCTGCAGATACCAGACGTCCCACCACTCGGGGATCTTGCCTATCATCCCAGCGTGTATTCTAGACAGCACTTACCGCCTCCGCGGGTACATACAGCTTTCAGAGGGGCTGTTCATCAGGTTTTTGTGACCATGCAGCGGGCTGTCCCAGCATATCGTGCCTTCTTGGTGGAGATCGGATTCGGTGCTTTTATGGGATTACAGGCTAATCGCCTGAACCGGCATTTGGTACTGGCACTTGTTGAGAGGTGGTTTGGGGAAACTGGGACCTTTCATTTTGTCGGCTTCGAGTTAGGTCCCACTCCTTTGGATTGGGCGATTATTACAGGGCTCTCCTTTGTTGGCTGGCGGATCACCCTGCATCTAGTTAGTAGGGACGAGGCCTGTTTGCTGTTAGACTTACCTCCTCTTGAGCGTTCTGCCTTCCCAGTCTCGTGGATCAGTCAGGATAACCGCACTTTTGCTTCTGAGCCATCGCCTGCCAAGCAGGATATTATGAGACGACGACTTGTGTTGTATATCATCTTTAGCTGTTTCTGCAACAATAACAAGTCACTCGTGCCGTGCTGTTTGGTGAGTATAGTAGCCGATCTTGGAGTGTTATCTGAGCTGGACTGGGGGTCCTTCTCCTTTGGCTGCTTTCTTCGATCGATGCAGGTTCAGACTTCTTCCCGCTGGGGTAGCATGACTAGCTTCTGGCCTTTCCTTGTTTGGTGGAGTTACGAGTACCTGCTAGTGCGTCACCCTGCAGTTGTTGAGGATGACCTCTATTCTCGCACTTTGAGGTGGGCTCGTGACCGGGTAGCCCAGCGATCGGAGATTACCGATTTTGTGACACTCCGGGCTAACCTGGAGCTGATTGAGGTGAGGGATGTGACCTGGCGGCCCTTCAATGGATCAGTCCATTACGAGATAGTTCGGTACCTGGTCCCGTTGTCCCTGTCGAGAGCTACCTTTCTCAGTAATGACACTTGGGAGTCCTATCTTGGAGAGCGACACTAGTAGCAGTTTCATAAGGAGTTCCGATCAGTAGGAGCTCCACCAGAGTAAATGTTTGGGGCCTTGGTGGCGGGAGTGCCTATCCCTTATCAGGAGCGTCAGCCAGGTGCTAAGTTCTTGCTTCCTCCAGATACGGATTACGCTGCGCACTTTGGGGCTCATTCGGTCGGTGACTTCACCCGGTTTGAGGTAGTAGTCGGCGGGTATGCTGTTAGCCAGGAGGTAGTTGACTTGTGGCGCCGTGCTCGAGGATATGTGCCCCAAGCCGAGTTTACTGCTGTGAGAGACCAGAGAGATCAGTACCAGACGGAGCGGGATCAGTACCAGGCCGAGGTAGCTTCCCTGACAGCTCGGTTATCTCAGATGGGTGGTGGGGGGGTATGTTATTCTTTCTTTGCTCCTTCTTGCTCTGCTGTTGCTTAGTTCCTTTTGTATGCAGCTGATTTCAGTTCTGTCTTCCCTGCAAGATGGTGGTGCTTCGAGTAGTTACCCCCTCCCCTCCGATGCCAGGTTTTAGAGATTTTGATCCAGATGATATTGACTTTGACCTATGATAGATGCCCCTTATAGAGACCCTGATCTTCTTTTGCCCTTGGTCCCTGAGTTGTATTTATGTTAGACAGTTTTATTCTGATATTTTGTACAAAAATGGATATTTATGGTACTTAGATGCATGGATAGACAAAGACATTTACGATCCTTTATGCTAAGTATATGATCAGATGCATGTGATGTATGATGATGTTAGATATTTATTACAAGAGTTGATGTTGGTGACTTCTATTTCTACAGGGAGTTATATCCTATGTGTGTGAAGCCCATGCCTTTTTTTTTTTACATATGCACATGTTAGAAGTATGTTAATAGAATGACACAGGATGCTGTTAGACTTGTAGTCTTGGGAATGGTAACTGCCTCCTCCTCGGGAGTCTAGCCTCTCCTCTGGCTCAACCCTACTTTGATTGGATGATAGCACTTCGCACCTTTCTCAACCTCTTGATCGCCTTCAACTCTTTGTCTTAGGGTTAGTGTATAGGGTTATTGGGCTGAGACTCTCAACTCTCGGGGTTTTAGCAACAACTTACCTGACCTTTGGCAGGGCGATAAGTGGCCAGTCATTTCAATCCGAGGAGACTTTGTTTACGATCGTAATGTAGGCTAGGTTATGGGGTTTTAGAAACAATGGGATATGTAGGCTCAAATTCAATGTTGTTTCCAGCAAGGTTTAGATCCATACTATCCTTAACCATTTTCTCAGTAGAATTAGCATCTTTTTTTTTCTTTTTCTTTTCTTTTTTTTTTTTTAAGCTTTGGCAGCGTATCTAGCTCATTTAGATCAAGCAATCTACTTTTAATCAGAAGGGACTTTAATAGGGTTGTAATGTAGGCCATGGTTTCAGAATTTTGCAAGAAAAGGTAAAGGCTTAAACCTATTGTTTCTACTGGGTTTCCTCATAACCTAGGATCACCTTTAAATTTCCTTCTTGTTTTTGACTATATACTTCTCAAGATGAAAATGACCCCTTTTCTGTCACCCTTTCTATGTACTTCTTGAGATAATCCTCTTACTATGCCTTTGAAGTTGACTCAATCATGATTTTCTTCAGGCTTTTCTTTAGAATCATGGTTTTTTTTTTTTTGGCCTCTTGCCCCTTGGCAACTCCTTTCTTTTGCTTTTTCTCTCTATTTCTTTTCTTTTCTTTTATGAAACAAAACAATTCTTTAACCCTTTTCCCTTAAACCTTTTCCCTTGGTAGTTCAATATATCCAGTGTGGGCGGTGATCCCTAGGTTGGGGTTTTGTTATGAAAGGATAAGTGGCTCAATGGGTTTGGCAAGGGGTTGCTTTTCACTGTATGGGAAATGAAATGAGGGCCTCTCTTCACTTTGAACTAGATTGCTTGATCTATAGAGCTTTCATTGCTGCCTTAGCACAATGAGGGTGGATACCATTCCTAAAGTTCTCAAACTATTGTTTGCCCCAGTGTGGGGAGGACAGACTTGGATCAGGGTTGACAAGGAAAATTTTCGTTTTCCGTGAGGCACTAGGGGTTAAGCAAAGGGAATATGAGCACATTTGTTCATTTATTTAGTGATTTATTCTTTATATGTGGGGAAATGAAAGATGGCTCCTCTTCATTTTGATAAACGGGCCACACATCGCTCAGCCTCAAAGTCCTGCAAGTGCTGCCTTTGGGGTAGTATCCTCACTCATCTTTATTCTCTCTCTCTGTGGAAGGCTGATCATTTGGCGAGTGGTTAACTCATGCTATCATCCCTTCAAGTTGGATAATTCCATAAGATAAACCATACCCCTTGCGTAGAAAGCAATCACCATTCTCCAGGGAAGACATAACAACAATAATGGAATAAAAGACTGTCATTTGATTATTATTATTATTTTTACGGAAAGCATAAAATTCTTAAACAATAAGAAGATTTAAACATGAATTTAAAGATTGGAAGTAAGAGGGATAGAAAGAAAGTGGGTGACAACACCCCTCTTTTGTACGCTTTTGCAAGGAATCCATTTTAGTACGGCCTTGGGACAATTCCCACTTCTTCGATGCTCCATTCGCGGCCCGGATCCCCGGCTAAGGCGAGACAAGCAAAAGCTTCTCCTAGAGCTCCAAAGACGTTGACACTGTTGATGCGGTTGTCAGCCTCCTTCTTGCTCTTTGCAGCGGGTTCTTCTGTAAACAGGGTGACCAGCTCACCCCCTTCCAATTCGAATGGCTCTGCCTATTCTCTTGACTCTTCTAGTCCCGAATCCATGTCTTCATAGTTGTACTCAGTTACGGGCCAAGGGTTTTCCAGCAAGTGACTTTCAGCTGCGGCATACTTCGGGTGTAGAAATTCATCACCCCACCCACCGGTAGTTATGCTTTCGATGTGTTCTTCCTTTGGCAACATTGGCTCTTCAATGGGCCAGTCAGAAGCATCAGGCACCTCATCAGGGTCATAGAGATAAATTGGGCATAGTGGGAGATCTTCCTTCTAGTCACTTTCTTCATTGGCCTCCCAATCGCTCTCATAACCTTCGGCCTCGAACTCATCGATTTCTCCCTCGCCACCCATCTTTACTAGTATCATATTGACGGTGTGATCCGGCAGAGGGTTTGCGGTCATATTGGGAGTGGGAGCAGGTTTTACCGGCTGTAGATCAATGGTCTTATTATCGATCAAATCTTGGATCTTGTGCTTAAGAGCAAAGCAGCTTTCGGTGTCATGCCCCTGGCCACCTAAATGGTACTCACATGTAAGGGCAGCATTAAAGGTTGGGGGTAGAGGGCTTGGCAACGGGCGACTAGGTACGGGTTTCAGGATGTTGTTCTTTAGAAGGCTATGGTAGGCCTCGGTTTGGGTGCAGGCTAAGGCGTCGAAGGTACGGATGCATCTAGTAGGTCTATTGAAGTTGGGTCGTGCCCCAGCGGGACCATAGTTTGGGGGTGGAGCAGGCATGGTCAAGGTGGGCAAGGGCAAGACTGGGGGTGATTGTAACGGGGGTCAATATTGGGGTGGTTGGCTAGGCAGAATAGTAGACACTTCGCTTTCCTTCCTGATCGTGCCCCTTGTAGTAGCCACCTTCTTGGCTATATTGGCGGTATTTTCTCCAGTCTTGGCATAAGGATCTATGATTTTTCCTGTCTTGAGGCCGTTTTCTATCATTTCTCCTTGCATGATGAGTTCGGAGAAGCTTTTTCCCACACTTGTGCAGAGCTTCTCATAGAATATACCTTGAAAAGTATGTACGAACAGTTGTACGTACTCCTTCTCCTCCAACGGGGGATTAACTTGGGCAGCGGACTCCCTCCATCTTAGGGTGTATGCTTTAAAGCTCTCCTTCTCACTCTTGCTCATCGTCATCAAGGACCAGCGATTGGAAGTGAGATCGATGTTGTGATGGTATTGGGCTTTGAATGCATTGACTAGCTCCATCCAGGTGGTGATTTTCCTTAAGTCCAGACGAGCGAACTATTGCAGACCCGACCCTATGAGGCTGTGTTGGAACAACTGCATAAGGAGCTTCGGGTCGTTGCCATGTCCACTAAGTGCTCCAACATATAGACAAAGATGAGCAACAGGGTTACCGGTACTTTCGTACTTCTAAAAGTTAGGCATTTTAAAGTTAGCAGGTCTCGGGTGGTCAGGGAAGAAACAGATCTCATCATAAGAAGTGAACCCGTAAACATCGTGGCCATGGAGACTTCGCAATGAATCTTCCAGTCCTTGGATTTTCAGACTAAGAGGATCTAGAGAGGCCTTCTTTATAGCAGGTGAAAGCAATATGGTCTCTTCTTCTTCAGTGTTGACTCCTTTGGCGTCTTCCTTAGTCCTCCCAGCATTGTCGGATTGAAGCATGATTCTTGGATTAGTGGGTTCAAGGTCTTTGGATGAAGTCATAGATGATGACGGGACTGCAGTAGCATCCTTCATGGCCAGAGTTTGAATGAGTTTGAGCATCTCATCCATCTTAGTTCTCATTTCGTTGACTTCCTCTCGAGAGACCTGAGAAGATTCTTCAGGGTTAGCAGCCATCAGTGATGCTCTTTGCCGGGTAATAATGGGATCCCTAGGTGGATGTTGCACTTTCTTGGGAGCAATGTTGACTCAGTGCAAGGCGACTTCTGTAACAGAAATAGAAGAGGAAGAAAGAAAAAGATAAAAACACAAGTCCCAAGTCAGTTTCTGGTTTTTAGAAAGCTTTATGCAATGCATGTTCTAGGGTACCCCTTTTAGGAGGGAAACTAGTCATAATGTATGGCTCACTTTTGGAGATAGGGGATTTGCCCTTGTATGCAGACACCTTACCGTCAGGTAGGAACCTTCAATCATCCATGCATTCATTCATAAATTAAATTTTGGGTTTGAGATACAAAAGAATTGAAATACATTTTAATAGGGGGAGGGGGAACATTTTCCTTTGAACTTCCACCTATCTACTTTTACAAAGGGAGATCCTAAACTACTCTTAAGTCTTTGGATTCGCCTTCCTTGGATTTGATGTCAAGGAGGTCGCTGAGAGACCTTGTTGATTGATTGCCCCTTGTCTTCTTGGCAACCCTATTGTCGCACCCAGATTTTTCGCACTGGAGGAATACTCACACAAGCGGGAAAAATGCTGTACTCTCTTGTTAGAACTCACCCTCCTAGAAGAATGAGTGCGACTAGGTTTGAATTGAAAATTGGGATTGAATAAAGGGCTTTTGAAAAAGATTTGGAGTCGCCACCTAACTTGATTAAGGTGAGTTAGGCCACCTGAAAACTAAGCATAGTCCGAAAACTACACTTAAGGTTTTGAAAAACGATTTTGAAAATATCTCCTCAAGAGAGGGTTTTTTAGGAAAACAGGTTGTTTGGCAACCTTTGGAAAATATTTAGCCCTTTTTAGAAAAATAACTCCTTTTGGTCTTTGAAATCAGTGATCCTAGGTTCGGAGGTTGGTTACGTGTAGGGAAGACGCACTAAGCTATCACCCTACCCCGCCCTTTCGGTACTTACATGTCAATCTACCCTAGATTCACCTATGAGAGTCTTTAACTAACTATAGTTCAATCCTATTCACTTTAGAAAAATAATGTTTGAAAAGATGCATGATATGCAAGTGCAAATTAAGAGAATTGGAAAATAGAAATTGATTTGAAAAGAAATTGATTTGATTTGAAAATAGATTTGAAGAAATAGAATTGAAATTGGAAAGTTTGAAAATTGAAGGTAGAAATTTGAAAATAGAAATTTTGAAATTGGTATTTGAGATTTGAAAAGATTTTGGAAACCACACCCATGAGGGTGGAATTGAAAGTTTGAAAAATATTGTGACCGCACCTATGAAGGTTGCCTACGTATCCCTTTGGGGGAATCAGGTCAGCCGTAGTTCGGATCGGAGTCCGATTGAAAATAGAAGAGTGGATTTGAAGAAGGAGATTGAATTGGAAATTGAATTTGATTTGAAATTAGAAAAGGAGATTTGAAATTGAAATTTTGGAAAAGATTGGACTTTGATTTGAAAAGATGGATTTTGGAAGGACTTGGTTGTGGAAAGATGGAGGTTTAGGAAACCTAGACTTAAGAAAGATGAGACTTAGAAAAGACTTGAGACTAAGAAAGATTGGATTGGAATGTTGGATTTGGAAGATTTAGAAAGGTTTGGAAACTTGGAATTTAGGAAAAATTTAGGTTAGGAAAATTTCGAATTAGGAAAGTGTCATTTTTGGAAAGTTTCGAAATTAGGAAAGTTGTAGGTTCAAGAAAGTTTTGAAATTAGAAAAGTTTCATTTTTGGAAAGTTTTGGAGTTAGGAAAGTTTTGAATTAAGAAAGTTTTGAATTAAGAAAATTTCAAATTTAGAAATGTTTGAAAAAGGGAAGTTTTGATTTTGGAAAGTTTTGAAAACAAGGAAGTTTTGAAAATAAGAAAGTTTTGTTTTGGGAAAGGTTTGAAAAAGGAAAGTTTTCAATTTAGGAAATGTTTGAATTAAGAAAGTTTTAAGTTTAGAAAAGTCTTAGATTTAGAAAGATTTTGAAGTTTTGGAAAGTTTAGAATTTAGAAAGTTTAGAAGTTTAGAAAGATTTGAGAAAGTTTCAAATTTAGAAAGTTTTGATTTAGAAAGTTTTAGAGTTTTGGAAAATCTTGAGACTAGGAAAAGTTTGAGTTTGGAAAAAGTTTGAAAACTTGAATTTGGAAAGTTAAGATTTGGAAAGGGGGGTTGAATTAGGAAAATGGTTGAATTAGGAAAGATTTGAAAGTTGAGTTTTAAAACTTAGGAAAGATTTTTATGTTCAAGTTTCGGAAACTTAAGATTTAGGAAAGTAGAAGTTTAGGAAGGATTTGAATTAGGAAAGATTTGGATTTGGAAGGGATTGGATTTGGTTTCTAAAAGAAAAGATTTGATTTTGTTTCCAAAAACGGAGGACGGGATCTAGTTTCCTAAACGGGGAGATTTGATTTGGTTTCCTAAAGGGAAGATAGGATTTGGAAAAGGAGATTCTAAAAACCCTAGATTTGAAAAATTGTAGTTTTGACGTAGAAAATAGGTTTTGGAAACATGTATAGTTTTGATGTGAAAACAAGTGGTTTTGGAAACCTAGGTTTGGGACAAAGTTTGAAAATCATGTTTTTGGAAAGAAAATTAGGATTTCCTAATTGTGGGCTATAAGGCTTGACTTGGGCTCTAAGCAAAGAGTTTTTGGAAAGTGCGTTTTTAGAAACGAAGGTTTTCTAGAAGGGAATCCTAGGAAGGGGTTTTTAGGAAAGTGAATTTGAAGATAGAGTTTTTGGAAAAAGAGTTTAAAGAGAAGGAGTTTTTGGAAAGCATATTTTTGGAAACGTAGAGTTTAGAAAGAAAATCCTATAGGGGAATTTCTAAAAGGAAGATTTTGGAAAGAGAGTTTTTTAGAAAGGTTTTTGGAGAGAGTTTTTAGGAAGGTGAATCTAGGGAGTGTTTTTAGAAAGAGATTTTAAAGAGAAGGAGTTTTGGAGAGGAGTTGAAAAAGGAAATTTTGAAAAATAGATTTTGGGAAGGGAGTTTTTGAAAACAATTTTGGAGAGAAGAGTTTTAGGAAAGTATATTGAAAAAGAGATTTTTAGGAAGAAATTTTTAAAGAGAGTTTTTAGAAGGTGTAAAAACATCTCACTTTCCTAAAGCAATTCTAACCATAAGAAGGCTAGAACCACTTTAGGAAAGCGGTTTTGAAAACAACAAGATTTGAAAATATAGACCAAAAAGGCCACTTTTAATATAACACTTTCCTACAGCAACCCTAGCCATGGAAAGGCTAGAATCACCCTAGGATTGTGGTTTTGAAAACAAGTTTTTGAAAAAGAGATTTTGATGCAATCTTGAAAACGAGTTTGAAAATGATTTTTAAAAACAACTTTGAAAACGGTTTTTGGAAGATGCAAGACTATGATATGCACAATGCAATTTGGGGTCGTGAACATACAAGGCTAAGGCTTCACCACATAATCAAGGGGGCCGGACCCACGTGGTCTTTGGTTAGACTAGAAGAAAGCCCCCGACACGATGACTCTCCCATAGCCCAATCCTACACATGGACCGGGAATCCTCTTGTTTCAAGCATGCAAAGAAAGGGGGGGAAAGAGATGGGGGATTAAAATAGAGGAAACCCAAGTGGGTTGGAGAGAGAAGAGAGAGGGGGGGAAGTGCAGAAACTTAAGGAGAAAGCCTACCTTGTTTCTTGTTTATTTTATGCGCCGTGCAGTCTTCGATCTTCGGTCTTCGGTCTTGATCTTCACCTTCAGTCTTCAAAGATTGTCTTCAAGCTTTGGATGGTTGCTCTTCAAGTCTTCAGAGAGTGATTGAATGCTAGTGTATGAGTGTATGGGGGAGTGTATGAGTGTATAGGAGGCTAGGGTTTGTGTATAGTGGCTAGGGTTTGAGAAAACCTAGGGAGGCTACGGTTTTGGAGGTGCTTGAGCTCTGTATATCGAAATATAGAATTTTTAGGTTAAGTTTGCAGACCCCTTTCACGTTGAACGAGGCTCGGTATTTATAGAGGGAAGACAAACCTGGCGCCTGTTGTAGTGGCGCCAGGCCAAATTCTACACTGGCGCCACTAGGAGTGGCGCTAGGCCATTTTTTGGCTTGGCGCCACTACTAGTGGCGCCAGTCAATTAGGAAAGATTTAAGGTCGGCAAGCAACGTATCTTTGACTAGATTTGGGCGCCTGTACTAGTGACTACCATGTAAACTTTAGCCTGGCTTCACTAGGAGTGACTCCGGAAAGTCCGGGAATGATTTGAAGGAGTCGGGAGTGACCCGGAAGGCCGGAAAGGAGCAGGAACACTTAAAATAGTGTCCTGGAGGTATTTGACTTGAAAAGTGAGGATAAGATGTGTCGGAAAGGTTGACCGAGCCTTTAGGCGCAAAACGGTCAACCGGACCGGAAAACTGCCGGGACAGACTCAAACTGTCCCGGAAGAAGACTTGGGATCTGGAAACATTATTTAGAATGTTCCCAGAGGTTGCCGGTTTGATTCCCAGGGCCGGAGTGGTCGGAAATGGAGACCGGCTCACCAGGGGCAAAACGGTCATTTTGTACTAGGTTTGTCGGAACTGACTCGGAATGATTCGGAAAGGTAAAGGAAGGTTGAGAATACTATAAAAAGTGTTCTTGAGACATTACAGGTTTGATACCCAGAGCCGGTGTGGTTGAAGAAAGAGACCGGCCCTCTAGGGGCAAAACGATCATTTTTACCGGGTTGGCCGGAACTGACTCGGAATGATCCGGAAAGGTAAAGGAAGGTTGAGAATACTATAAAAAGTATTCTCGGGTCATTACCGGTTTGATACTCAAAGTTGGTATGGTCGAAGAAGGAGACCAGCCCTCCAGGGGCAAAACGGTCATTTTGTACCGGGTTGGCCGGGACTGACTCGGAATGATCCGGAAAGAGAAGGAGAGGTTGAGAATACTATAAAAAGCAATCTCAAAGGGTTACCGGTTTGATACACAGAGCCGGTGTGGTTCCCGGGGCATTCGGATGCCTAGGGGCAAAATGGTCATCTTAACTGGAAAGTCTCGAAAAAGGTCTTAAGGGTAATTTGGTCATTTTTCACCGAAGTGGGCTAACAGCCACTGGTGTTGACCTAGGTTTTGAGTGTTTCCGCCACTCTAACGGTGTGAGTATTTCCGCTACTCAGACGGGGTTGAGTATTTTCGCTACTCAGACGGGGTTGATGATTTGTGAGTATTTCTGCTACTCTAACGGCTTTGTGAGTATTTCGCTACTCTAACGGTTCTGTGAGTATTTCCGCTACTCTAACGGTTTTGTGAGTAGTTTTGCTACTCGGACCATCTCGAGGAATAAACTGTCTCGAGAGTGGGACTAGAAGGGGTCTTACCGTCTCCGAAGAGACGTGCCTAGGTTTTGAGTGTTTTCGCCTCCCTAACGGTTTCGTGAGTATTTCCGCTACTCTAACGGTTCTGTGAGTATTTCCACTACTCTAACGGTTCCTTGAGTATTTCCGCTACTCTAACGGTTTTGTGAGTAGTTTTGCTACTCGGACCGTCTCGAGGAATAAACTGTCTCGAGAGTGGGACTGGAAAGGGGTCTTACCGTCTCCGAAGAGACGTGCCTGGATTGTGAGTGTTTCCGCCACTCTAACGGTTTTGTGAGTACTTCCGCTACTCTAACGGTTTTATGAGTGTTTCCGCCACTCTAATGGTTTTGTGAGTGTTTCCGCCACTCTAACGGTTCTTGTGAGTATTTCTGCTACTCTAACGATTCTGTGAGTAGTTTTGCTACTCGGACCGTCTTGAGGAATAAATTGTCTCGAGAGAGGGATTGGAAAGGGGTCTTACCGTCTCCGAAGAAACGTGCCTAGGTTGGAACCGTCTCGAGGAATAAACTGTCTCGAGAGTGGGATTGAAAAGGGGTCTTACCATCTCCGAAGAGACGCGCCTGGATTGTGAGTGTTTCCGCCACTCTAATGGTTTTGTGAGTGTTTCCGCTACTCTAACGGTTTTGTGAGTAGTTTTGCTACTCGGACCGTCTCGAGGAATAAACTGTCTTGAGAGAGGGACTAGAATTGGAATAAGAAAGGACAATGCCCCTAAGGGCATTTTGGTCATTTTGCCTCTATTTGGGCCTGACAGGCCCGCGAAGCGATGGAAAGATGGAATTTGGACCTAGAGAATTGGATTCGATTGGAATATGTCCACAATGACTTGAAAACAAGTCTAGACGGAGTGTAGACTGCCGAGCGGTCAAAAATGGGGTGCTTACACCTATCTCCGTGAGCATAGAGGGATTGGGGCCCCTCTTATAGAATGAATGGAGATGCATGCAATGAGTCGTTAGGGTTACGTGGGAACCCTTAGGGCTTGGGTAGGTTTAATGCAAGGGAGAGTGACCTTGGTGTCACACTCAATGGGTTGATCATATGCATGAAAATGCAGTGATTTGAGTTGCTTGGAACTCTTGTCTTGACATGAAATATGGAATGCATTAACATGGGTATACAAAGAGTATAAAGAGATAAAGTACTATTGAAGTAAACATGTATGCATGAACAGTTAGACATGGGTTATAACAGTATAAATACAAGCATTATAACTGCAGTTATAAATGAAAGTAAGAGTAGTCGCCATTTCCTCCGTGATTTTGAAAACAGTGCTCGTGTCTTAAATTCGGCAGGGGTTGGGCTATGGATGATGTTTGTATGAGTATGAGGTTGAGGGTTGACTAATGCGTTCTAAAAAGGTTCGGTCCCCTGATCTTCAAACCTAGGCCCACTCCCTAAGGTGGTGCCATAATCGGTTGGTGATCCGAGCGGGGGAACCATCAAGAGGCCGTAGGCGAAGAAACTGGCACAGCATCTTGCCCACAACCAATATACCGTTCCCCCTTTCTAACTAGAAAAGACATATCAGGGTATGCAAGTATGCAGAATGCAAGTGCACATGCAGTGTGTGTGTGATTTTTAAAAGTGGAGGAAATGGCCCAACAACTCCCATTCATCCTGTACATCACATTCATGCAAAGCAGTTAATAAAATTTAAGCAAAAGCGCACCTACAAAACAAATATGCAAGTGTTAGTATGTGGATGACAAACATAATAGAAGATAATATGAATGAATGCATTTTTTCTTTTAAAACAATTTTGCAAATTTAGTTTTGAAAATTTAAAGTGAATCGGATTGAACCAAGTTAATTGTAGACTCTACATGAGTAAAGGGTAAAGAGACATGATTATGGCCTAACCCTCTAAGTCTCCCCAGCAGAGTCGCCAGCTGTCGCACCCAGATTTTTCGCACTCGAGGAATACTCACACAAGTGGAAAAAATGTTGTACTCTCTCGTTAGAACTCACCCTCCTAGAGGAATGAGTGCGACTAGGTTTGAATTGAAAATTGGTTTGAATAAAGGGCTTTTGAAAAAGATTTGGAGTCGCCACTTAACTTGATTAAAGTGAGTTAGGTCACCTAAAAACTAAGCATAATCCGAAAACTACACTTAGGGTTTCTAAAAAACGATTTTGAAAATATCTCCTTAAGAGAAGGTTTTTAAGAAAACAGGTTGTTTGGCAACCTTTGGAAAACATTTAGCCCTTTTTGAAAAATAACTCCTTTTTGGTCTTTGAAAACAGTGATTCTAGGTTCGAAAGTTGGTTACGTGTAGGGAAGACGCACTAAGCTATCACCCTACCCCGCTCTTTCGGTACCTACATATCAATCTACCATAAATTCACCTATGAGAGTCTTCAGGTAACTTTTGTTCAATCCCATCCACTTTGAAAAATAATGTTCAGGAAAACATGATACATGATATGTAAGTGCAAGAAAAGAGAATTGAAAAATAGATTTAGAAATTGATTTGATTTGATTTGAAAAGGAAGAGATAGAAGCTTGAATTTGAAGATTGAAATTGAATTTGGAAATTGAAGTTGAAGATTGAAAGTAGAAATAGATCATAGAATTGGAAACTTGAAGAAAATTATAGGATTGGAGATTGGAAAGAAATTGTAGAAATAGAAATTTAAAAAAAATGTTGTGGAATTTGAGATTTGAAAAATGTTGTGACTGCACCCATGAGGGTTGCCTACGTATCCTTTTGGAGGAATCAGGTCAGTCATAGTTCGGACAAGAGTCCGATTGAAAAGAGATTGATTTGGAAGAAAGAGATTGAATTGGAAATTGAATTGGAAGATTGAGAGATTGAACTTTGAATAGAGGATTGAAAATTGGAATTTGAAATTTTGGAATTGAAAAGATTGAATTTTGATTTGAAAAAGTAGAAGTTGGAAAAATTTAGACTTGTTTTGGAAAGATGGAGGTTCAGGAAATCTAGACTTAAGAAAGATGAGACTTAAGAAAGACTCGAGAGTTTAAGAAAGATTAGATTTAAGAAAGGTTTGAATTAGGAAAGGTCCGATTTAGGAAAGTTCCGAATTAAGAAAGTTTCATTTTTGAAAAGTTTTGGAATTAGGAAAGTTTGGAATTTAAGAAAGTTTGGAAATTGAAAAATTTTGAATTTAGAAAGTTTTGAGATAGGACAGTTTCAACTTAGGAAAGTTTGAATTTGGAAAGGTTTGAAAAAGGAAAGTTTTCAATTTAGGAAATGCTTGAATTAAGAAAGTTTTGAGTTTAGAAAAGTCTTAGATTTGGAAAGATGTTGAAGTTTTGGAAAATTTAGAATTTGGAAAGATTTAGGTTTAGAAAGATTTAACTCAAGAAAGTTTCAAATTTAGAAAGTTTTGAATTTGGAAAGATTTGAAATTTAGAAAGTTTAAGATTTAGAAAGTTTTAGAGTTTTAGAAAATCTTGAAATTAGGAAAGGTTTGAGTTTAAGAAAGGTTTGAAATCTTAGATTTGAAAAGTTGAGATTTGGAAAATGGTAGAATTAGGAAAGAGTGGAGTTAGGAAAGATGTGGAAATTGAGTTTTAAAATTTAGGAAAGATTTTTATGTCCAAGTTTTGGACACTTAAGATTTAGGAAAGTGGAAGTTTAGGAAGGATTTGAATTAGGAAAGAGTTGGATTAGGAAGGGATTGGATTTGGTTTCTAAATGAGAAAGTTTGATTTCATTTCCAAAAACAGAGGATTGGATTTGGTTTCCTAAACGGGAATATTTGATTCGGTTTCCTAAAGGAAAGATAGGATTTGGCAAGGATTTGAAAAGGGAAATTCTAGAAACCCTAGATTTGGAAAATTAAATTTCGACGTAGAAAATAAGTTTTGGAAACATGTATAATTTGGATATAGAAAACGAGAGATTTTGGAAAC
The DNA here is from genome assembly GCA_033060915.1 of Euryodendron excelsum. Classification (NCBI taxonomy): domain Eukaryota; kingdom Viridiplantae; phylum Streptophyta; class Magnoliopsida; order Ericales; family Pentaphylacaceae; genus Euryodendron; species Euryodendron excelsum. The sequence goes on along the minus strand of CM065384.1, from coordinate 14,619,454 downwards.
CTGGGTTCGAGGCAAAATTTGAAAATCATGTTTTTGGAAAGAAAATTAGGGTTTCCTAATCGTGGGTTGACTTGGGCTCTATGGAAAGAGATTTTTGGAAAGTGCGTTTTTGAAAACGAGTTTTTGGAAGAAAATCCTAGGGAGAAGTTTTTGGAAAGTGAATTTGAAGGGAGAGTTTTTTGAAAGAGATTTTAAAGAGGAGTTTGTAGAAAGTGTGTTTTTGAAAATGTAGATTTTAGAAGGAAAATCCTAGGGAGGAATTTCTAGAAAGAAGATTTTGGAAAAAGAGTTTTTGGAAAGATTTTTGGAGAGAGTTTTCCTAGGAAGGTTTTTGGTAGAAGATTGTTGAAGAGAGTTTTTGGAAAGATTTTTGGGGAACGTTTTTAGAAAGTGGATTTTGGGGAGAGGATTTTGGAAAGGAGTTGAAAAAGGGAGTTTTGAAAAATAAATTTTGGGAGGGAGTTTTTGAAAACAATTTTAGAGATGAGAGTTTTAGGAAAGTATGTTGAAAAGGAGATTTTTAGGAAGAAAGACTTTTTGAAAAGAGAGTTTTCAGAAGGTGTAAAAACATCTCACTTTCCTAAAGCAATTCTAACCATAGGAGGGCTAGAACCACTTTAGGAAAGTGGTTTTGAAAACAACAAGATTTGAAAATATGGACCGTATTGGTCACTTTGAATGTAACACTTTCCTAAAGCAATCCTAGCCATGGAAAAACTAGAATCACCCTAGGATTGTGATTGTGAAAACTTGTTTTGAAAAAGAGATTTTGATACAATTTTGAAAACAAGTTTGAAAACGATTTGAAAAACAACTTTGAAAACGACTTTTGGAAGATGCAAGACCATGATATGCACAATGCAATTTTGGGGTCATGAACATACAAGGTTAAGGCTTCACCACATAATTAAGGGGCCGGACCCACGTGGTCTTTGGTTAGACTAGAAGAAAGCCCCCGACACGGTGACTCTCCAATAGCCCAATCCTTCACATGAACCGGGAATCCCCTTATTTCAAGCATGCAAAGAAGGTGGGAAAAGAGATGGGGGATTAAAATAGAGAAAAGCCAAGTGGGTTAGGAGAGAGAAGAGAGAGGGGGGAAGTGCAGAAATTTAAATAGGGAGCCTACCGTATGTCTTGTTTATTTTGCGAGCCTTGCTTGTCTTCGATCTTCAAGAGTTGTCTTCAAGCTTCAAACTTCAGATTGCAGCTCTTCAAGTCTTTGAAGGAGGGTTGAAGGTTAGTGTATGAGTGTATGGGGGAGTGTATAAGTGTATAAGAGGCTAGGGTTTGTGTAGGGTGGCTAGGGTTTGGAAAACCTAGGGAAGCTAGGGTTTAGGAGGTGCTCGAGCTCTGTATATCGAAATATAGGAGTTTTAGGTTGATTTTGCGGATCCCTTTCACGTTGGAGGAGGCTTCGTATTTATAGAGGCTGGACAACATTGGCACCTGTTGTAGTGGCGCCAAGCCAAATTTTACACTGGCGCCACTAGGAGTGGGGCCAGGCCATTTTTTGGCTTGGCGCCACTACTAGTGGCACCAGCCATTTAGGAAATATTTAAGGTCGGCAAGCAACGTATCTTTGACTAGATTTGGACGCCTTGACTAGTGACTACCATGCAATTTTAGCCTGGCTTCACTAGGAGTGACTCCGGAAAGTCTGGGAATGATTTGAAGGAGCCGGGAATGACCCAGAAGGCCAGAAAGGAGCAGCAACACTTAAAATAGTGTCCTAGAGGTATTTGACTTAAGAAATGAGGATAAGATGGGTCGGAAAGGTTAACCGGGCCTTTAGGGGCAAAACGGTCAATCGGACCGGAAAACTATCGGGACAGACGCGGGCTGTCCCGGAAGAAGACTTGGAATCTGGAAACATTATTCAAAATGTTCCCAAAGGTTGTAGGTTTGATACCCAGAGTCGGTGTGGTCGGAAAAGGTGACCGGCCCACTAGGGGCAAAAAAGGTCATTTTGTATCGGGTTTACCGAAATGGACTCAGAAAGATCCGAAAGGATAAAGAAAGGCTGGGAACACTATAAAAAGCATTCTCAGGAGGTTACCGGTTTGATACCCAGAGCCGGTGTGGTCGGAAAAGGAGACCGACCCACCAGGGGCAAAATGGTCATTTTGCACTAGGTTGGCCGGAACTGACTTGAAATGATCTGGAAAGGTATAGGAAGGTTGAGAATACTATAAGAAGTAATCTCAGAGGGTTACCGGTTTGATACCCAGAGCCGGTGTGGTTCCTGGGGCGTTCGGATGCTTAGGGGCAAAATGGTCATCTTGACCGGAAAGTCTCGGAAAAGGTCCAAAGGGCGGTTTGGTCATTTTTAACTGAAGTGGGCTAACAGACACTGGTGTTGACCTGGGTTTTGAGTGTTTCTGCCACTCTGACAGCGGTCGTCATGACACAGGGGTTTGTTGGCAATTCCCTATATCGACCTATTTGTGAGTATTTCCGCTACTCTAACAGTTTTGTCAGTAGTTTCCCTACTCGAACCGTCTCAAGGAATAAACTGTCTCAAGAGAGGGATTGGAAAGGGGACTTACCACCTTCGAAAGACGTGCCTGAATTGGAACTGTCTCGAGGAATAAACTGTCTCGAGAGAGGGGTTGGAAAGGAGTCTTACCATCTCCAAAAAGACGTGCCTGGATTGGAACCGTCTCAAGGAATAAACTGTCTCGAGAAAGGGGTTGGAAAGGGGACTTACCGTCCTCGAAAAGACGTGCCTGGATTGGAACCGTCTCGAGGAATAAACTGTCTCGAGAGAGGGATTGGAAAGGGGTCTTACCGTCTTCGAAAAGACGTGTCTGGATTGGAACCGTCTCGAGGAATAAACTGTCTCGAGAGACGGATTGGAAAGGGGTCTTACCATCTTTGAAAAGACGTGCCTGGATTTGAACCGTCTCGAGGAATAAACTGTCCCGAGAGAGGGATTAGAAAGGGGTCTTACTGTCTTCGAAAAGACGTGCCTGGATTGGAACCGTCTCGAGGTATAAACTGTCTCGAGAGTGGGATTGGAATCGAAAAGGAAAGGACAATGCCTCTAAGGGCATCTTGGTCATTTTGCCTCTATTTGAGCTTGGCGGGCCCGCGAAGTGATGGACAGATGGGATTTGGACTTAAAGAGTTGGTTTCGGTTGGAATACGCCCTTAGTGACTTGAAAACAAGTCTGGACGGAGTGTAGACTGCCGAGTGGTCAAAAATGGGGTGTTTACATAATGCAAGATTGAAAATCATATTTTTGGGAAGGAAAAATAGGGTTTCCTAATTGTTGGCTCTAAGGCTTAACTTGGACTCTAAGAAAAGGGATTTTTGAAAAGTGTATTTTTGGAAACAAGTTTTTGGAAGGAAATCCTAGAGAGGAGTTTCTAGAAGGAAGATTTTGGAAAGAGAGTTTTTAGAAAGATTTTGAAAAAAGATTGTTGGAAGGAGTTTTTAGGAAAGTGAATTTTGAGGAAGGCATTTTCTACGAAGAAAACCTAAGGAATGTTTTTAGGAATGGAATTTTGAGGAGAGTGTTTTGGAAAGGAGTTTAAAAATAGATTTTTGAAGAGAACTTTTGAAAACAATTTTGGAAGGAAGAGTTTTAGGAAAGCATGTTGAAAAAGAGGGTTTTAGAAAGAGAGACTTTTGAAAAGAGAGTTTTTAGAAAGTATAAAAATGTCTCACTTTCCTAAAGCAATTCTAATCATAAGAAGGCTAGAACCACTCCACTTTAAGAAAGTGGTTTTGAAAACAACAAGGATTTGAAAATATGGATCATATTGGTCTCTTTAAATGTAACACTTTCCTAAAGCAACCCTAGCCATGGAAAGGTTAGAATCACCCTAGGATTGTGATTTTGAAAACAAATTTTGAAAAGGAAGATTTTGATACAATTTTGAAAACAAGTTTAATGCAAGCTTTGAAAACGAGTTTGAAAATGATTTTTGGAAGAATGCAAGATAATGATATGCACAATGCAAATTGGGGTCGTGAACATACAAGGTTTAAGGCTTCACCACATAATCAAGGGGGCCAAACCCACGTGGTCTTTGGTTAGACTAAAAGAAAGCCCCCGACACTGTGACCCTCCAATAGCCTAATCCTACACATGGACTGGGAGTCCCCTTGTTTCAAGCATGCAAAGAAAGGGGGGGGGGGGAGATGAGGGATTAAAATAGAGAAAACCTAAATGGGTTAGGAGAGAGAAGAGAGAGGGGGGAAGTGCGGAAATTTAAATAAGAAGCCTACCTTGTGTCTTCTTTATTTTGTTTAGCTTTGCGCGCTTTACTTTGCTTGTCTTGCTTCAATCTTCACTTCAATCTTCAAGAGTTTGTCTTCAATCTTCAAACCTTCAGATTGCAGCCCTTCAAGTCTTCAAAGGAAGGTTGGAGGCTAGTGTATAAGTGTATGAGAGTGTATAGGAGTGTATGGGAGGCTAGGGTTTGGAAAACCTAGGGAAACTAGGGTTTTGGGAGTGTACGAGCTCTGTATATTGAAAATTAGGGTTTTCAGACTGAGTTTACGGCCCCCTTTCATGCTGGAAGAGGCTCTGTATTTATAGAGATGGCATAGACCTGACGCCTGTTGTAGTGGCGCTAGGCCAATTCTTGGGCTGGCGCCACTGCTAGTGGTGCCAGCCAGTTAAGAAAGTTTGTTAAGTCGGCAAACAACATGTCTTTGGAACATTTGGGCGCCTGTACTAGTGACTACCATGCAATTTTTAGCTTGGCTTCACTAAGAGTGACTCTGAAAAGTCTGGGAATAATCCAAAGAGGCCGGGAATGACCCAGAGAGCCGGAAAGGGGCAGGAACACTTAGAATAGGGTCCTAGAGGTATTTGACTTAAAAAATGAGGATAGGATGTGTCGGAAGGATTGACCAGGCCGTTAGGGGCAAAATGGTCAATTAAGCCAGAAAGCTGCAGGGACGGACCCAGAATGTCCCAGAGGTTTTTGGTTTGATACCCAGAGTCGGTGTAGTTGGAAAAGGCGACTGACCCTCTAGGGGCAAAACGGTCATTTTGTACCGGGTTTGCCAAAATTGACTCGGAATGATCTGGAAAGATAAAGAAAGGTTGAGAATATTATAGGAAGCATTCTCAGGAGGCTACCGGTTTGATACCCAAGGCCAGTATTGTTCCCGGGGCATTTGAATGCCTAGGGGCAAAATGGTCATCTTGACCGGAAAGTCTCGGAATTGGCCCGAAACTGACTAGAAGGCACCTAATCATGTCGGATTGCCTTTAAGACAATCTTGGAAGGTTGGACTTACCGTTTTAAGTATTCAGATGTGTTCTCAAGAAACATGCCAGAAAATGGCCCTAGGGGCAGTTTAGTCATTTTTCACCGAAGTGGACTAGCAGGTACTGGTGTTGACCTGGGTTTTGAGTGTTTCCGCCACTCTGACAGCGGTCACGTGATACAAGGGTTTGTTGGCAATTCCCTATATCGACCTGTTTGCGAGTATTTTCATTACTCTGACGGTTACGATGTTTGCGAGTATTTTAACTACTTTGACAATTCGCGATCATTCCCGAGACTGCCTAATCTCGGGAAGCTGCTAAAGGGACTTAGTGCCTAAGAATCAACTTTCTCAAAAGGCATGCCTAAACGGACATTTCTGCATTGGCAGGCTAGCAGGTGCCAAAGGTGGACCGTTCTACTATCTCGGGGACTTGGGGTCTTGTCTCGGTCGACAAGTTTAAAGGGACTTATCGTTTCGAAGAGATTTTTTTTGACAAACGTGCTGGACTGTCTTGAGAAATCAACTATCTGGAGAGAGGGATTGGAATTAGAATTGGAAAGGGAACTTACCGTCTCCAAAAAGACGCACCTGATTTGGAATTAGAATGGGGACTTACCGTCTTCGGAAAGACGTGCCTGATTTGGAATTGGAAAGGGGACTTACCGCCTTTGGAAAGACGTGCCGGATTTGGAGTTGGAAAGGGGACTTACCGTTTTCGGAAAGACGTGCTTGATTTGGAATTGGAAAGGGGACTTACCATATTCGAAAAGACGTGCCTGGTGGGACTTGAACGAATGATGCCCCCAGGGGCATTTTGGTCATTTTACCTCTATTTGGGCCCAGTGAGGCCCGCGAAGCGATGAATTGACGGGATTAGACTTAGAAAGTTGATTTAACTTGAAATATGCTCACAATGACTTGAACACAAGTGTGGACGGAGTGGAGACCGCTGAGCGGTAAAAAATGGGGTGCTTACAATGCCCCTTGGCATTCTCTCATGTCCCTGGGCATTCTAGGTAGCTTTTCGAGTCTGGGCGATATCTGAAATCAATTACCAACGCCGTCGGAGTTGCGAAAGCACTCACAAACCTTACACAGTTCATTTCTGAAGCTTGTTAGCCTGCCAATGCAAAATAACCGTTATGCCCTTTAGCATCAGACAACCTCCTCAAGACTAAAGGATCCCCAGAACAAATTGCCAGAGTAGCAGAAATACTCACAAATTATCGAACCATCAGAGTAGCAGAAACACTCGCAAATAGGTCAACACTGACACACCTCAAGCAACTTGGTGTCAAAAGACCGTAAATGTCTCATGGCCATTGCACATTTACTGAGAACACCATGCCCCTAGAAACTAACTCGTCACAACTGTTAAAGTGACTAAAACACTTGTACACTGAGGCCAACACCGACGCCCGCTAGCCTCGACAGGTGAAAAATGACATTTGTGCTCCTAGGCATACCAGCTCGTCTTTCAAAAAAGTATAAAATCCTCAGGACGGTAAAACCACCTTTAAAACTGTCTCTAGACAATCTGGCCTGGTCCAATATGTCATTCAAACCAACCCTAGTCCCATTTTAGAAAATTCTCGTTAAAATGACTATTTTGCCCTTAGGCACATCCTTATGCCTTCCGAGAAGCACACGTCCGTCGTGCCCCGATTTTTTACACTTGAGAAAATTACGCACAAGTGAGAAAAGTACAGTACTCTCTCGTCAGAGCTCATCCTCCTAAAAGAATGAGTGTGACTAGGTTTGAATTAGAAATTGATTTTGAATAAAGGGCTTTTGGAAAAGATTTGAAGTCACCACCTAACTTAATTAAGGTGAGTAAGGTTACCTAAAACTAAGCACAATCCAAAGATTACACTTAAGGTTTTTGAAAAGATTTTGAAAACTTTCTCAAGAGAGGGTTTTTAGAAAATTGATTGTTTGGCAACCTTTGAAAAATTTTAAGCCCTTTTTTAAAATAACTACATTTTTTGTCTTTGAAAACAGTGATCTAGGTTTGGAGGTTGGTTACGTGTAGGGAAGATATACTAAGCCATCACCCTACCCTGCCCTTGTGGTACCTACATGTTTATTCACTCTAGGTTCACTCATTTAGAATCTTTGATTAATAAATGTCCAATTATATCCACTTTGAAAAGAACTTTAGAAAAAATTTGATATGATGCATGACATGCAAATACGAGAAAAAGGTTTTGATTTTGAAAATAGAATTGACAAGAAGATTTGATTTTGAAAATAGATTTGAAAAGACTTGATTTGAAATTGGAAATAAAGTTTTAGAAATTGAAAATAGATTGTGGAATTGGAGATTTAAAAATAGATTTTAGAATTAGAAATTTGAAATAAATTATAAAATTGAAAACTTGAAAAAGCTTGTGATTGCACTTTTGAGGGTTGCCTACGTATCCCTTTTTGAAAATCAGGTCAGTCGTAGTTCGAACAACAGTCTGATCGAAAATAGACACTTTTAGATTTTTGAAAAGTTTGATTTGAAAATATTTGATTAGAAAAGAGTTTGATTTGAAAAAGAGTTTGATTTGAACTTGAAATACAAGATTTGAAATTGAAACTTGTTTTGAAATTGAATCTAGACTTGGAATTGCACTTGGAAAAGGGGTTTAATTTTGAAAGAAAACTTGGACTAGATTTGGAACGATTGAGATTTTGAAAACAACTTAACTTAGATTGAAATTGAAAAATCATCTTGGTTTAGAAAAGAATTTTAGAAAGGAGTTGAAACTTCCTAACTTGGGTTTAGGGTTGAACTAGGGTTTAGGTACCCTAGGGTTTAAGTATCCTAGGGTTGGAACATGTAGTTGAATTAGGAAAGTTTGATTTAGACTTAGGAGGTTTGATTTTCGAAAGTTGGATTTAGGAAAGGTTTAAATTAGGAAAGTAGGATTTAAGGATGATTTGAAAAGAGATTTGATTTGATTTAGAAAGACTTGACTTAATCACTTGATTTGAATGAATTTAGAAAGTTAGGTTTAGGAAAGATTAGGTTTTAGAAATCTTTGAATTTAGGAAAGTTTCAAAATAGGAAAGTTCTGTTTTCAAAAAATGTCAAATTAGGAAAGTTTCATTTTAGAAAAGTTTTGAATTCAGAAAGATTTGATTCCTATTTCCTAAAGTAGAAGATTAGATTTTATTTTCAAAAAGAGATGATTTGATTTTAGTTTCTAAAATTGAAAGATTTGATCTAGTTTCCTAAACGGGAAGATTGGATTTGATATGGAATTGGAAATGTTGAATTTTGAAAATCTAAGATTTGAAAAGCTATGATTTTGTGTGGAGAAAGATTTTGAAAATCTAGGATTTGATGTAGAAGATAATTTTGGAAACCTATGATTTGAAGCAAAAGAGGAAGCCATGTTTTTAAGAAAGAAAATTAGGGTTTCCTAATCATGGAATCTAGAGTTTGACTTGGACACCAAGAAAAAGAGATTTTTGGGAAGTAGACCTTTTGAAGAGAGTTTCTAGGAAGGAAACTTCAAGAGAGTTTTTAGAAAATGAATTTTTGAAGAGAGCTTTTTGGAAAGGAGTTTGAAAAAAGTTTTTGAAAAATAGATTTTTGAAGAGAGTTTTTGGAAAGGAGCTTAAAAAGCAATTTGGAGAATGACTTGAATATGGACTTTTGAAATCTTTTGAATGTCTCACTTTCCTAAAACAATTCTAACCATGAAAATGTTAGAACCATTCTAAGTTGGTGGTTTTTAAAACAACATGGATTTGAAATATGGACCAATATGATCACATTGAATATCACAATTTCCTAAAACAATCCTAACCATAGAATGGCCAGAATCATCTTAAGATGGTAGTTTTGATAAAAAGCAATTTAGGGTTTGCATCTAGAATATTGACCTCAATAGTACAATCAATATAACACTTTCCTAAAACAACCCTAACTATGGAATAGCTAGAATTACTTTAAGATTGTGATTATGAAAACAAGATTTTGAAAAGAGATTTTGAATGCAAGTTTGAAAGAGGATTTTGATACAAGTTTTGAAAACCACTTTGAAAACAAGTTTTGAAGGGATGTATGAATATGACATGCATAATGCAAGTAAGGTCGTGAACATACAAGGTTCGCTTCACCATATAATCAAGAGGGCTGAATTCACACGGTCTAAGGTTAAACTAGAAGAAAGCCCCTGACATAGTGACTTTCAACAGTCCTTCCTACGCATGAATTGGGGAATTCCTTGTTTTAAGCATCCAAGAAAGGGGGGTAGAAGATAGGGAATTAAAATAGAAGAAAACCCAAGTGGGTTAGGAGGAAGAAGAGAGAGGGGGGAAGTACATAAACATAAAGAGAGAGCCTACCTTGCCTTCTTCTTGTTTTGCTTCCTTTAATTGCTTTGCTTGATCCTTGAGAGCTTCCAAGTTGTAGCACTTTGAGTCTTCAATGGAGCCTTTAGACGCTTGTGTATGAGTGTATAGAGTGTATAGATGTTAGGGTTTAAGTGTATAACGGCTAAAGGTTGAAGAGATTAAAGAGAGCTAAGGTTTGGAGAGCCTTCGAGCTCCATAATTTGAAAAGTAGAGTTTTTGGACTGAGTTTACGGACCCTTTTCACGTAGGGGGAGGCTCTGTATTTATAGAAATAAGATTACCCTGGGGTCTGTTGTAGTAGCGCCATGGCAAATTTACTACCAGCACCACTAGGAGTGGTGCCATGCCAATTTTTAGCTTGCAGTGGTGCCAGCTACTTAGGAAAGTTTTAAGGATGGCAAGAAACGTATCTTTCGACCCTTGATACGTAAGGCAAAAAATTTGGGTGCCTGTATTAGTGACTATCATGCAGTTTTTGGCTTGGCTCCACTAGAAGTGACTTCGGAAGGCTCGGGAGTGTTCCGAGAAGCCAGGAATGATACGGAAGGCTAGAAATGGGTAGAAACCCTTGAAATAGTGTCCCAGGGGTAACGAGCTTAGAAAACAATGCTGGAATGTTTGGAATGATTGACCGAGCCATTAGGGGCAAAACAGTCAATTAGACTGAAAAACCACCGGAATAGACTTGGAATGACTCATGAGAGGACTTGAAGGTTGGAGACACTATCTAGAGTGTTCCAAGGAATTGACGGTTTGTTACCCACAGCCGGTGTGGTTGAAACGACGACCGGCCTACTAGGGGCAAAACGATCATTTTGCACTAGGATTGTCGGAATGGACTTGGAATGTTCTAGAAAGGTGCTAGAAGATTGAGAATACTATTAGAAGCATCCTTGGGAGGTAACCGGTTTGATACCTAGAGCCAGTGTGGTTCTCGGAGGCACTCGGATGCCTAGGGGCAAAATGGTCATTTTGACCGGATGGTTTCGAAATTGGTTTGAAATCAACTGGATGGCATTCGAACATGCCGGATCGTTTTTGGGACGATTTTGGAAGGGTGGACTTACCACTTTAAGGGCTTAGGTACTTTCTCAAGAAGCGTGTCAAAAAGGCCAAAGGGGCAGTTTGGTCATTTTTCACTAGAGTGGGCTAGCAAGTATTGGTGTTGACTTAGGTTTTGAGTGTTTTTGTTACTCTGACAGTGTATAATGAGTTGGTTTCCAAAGATATTTCATCCTTTGGTAAACGTGTCACGGCCAATAGGCGAGTTTGGTCTTGTGACATAGGGGTTTTGTTGGCAATTCCTAATGTCAACCTGTTTACAAGTGTTTTTGCCACTTTGATGGTTGCGATATTTGTGAGTGTTTCGGCCACTCTGACAATCTGCATTCATTTCGGAAACTATATTATCTCGGGAAGCTGCTAGGTGGACTTATCATCTGAGGAATCAACTTTCTCGAAAGATGTGCCGAATAATGGACATTCTTCATTAGCGGGCTAGCAGGCACCCAAGGTGGATCGTTCTACCATCTCGACAACTTGGGTCCTGTCCCGATTGACGGGTTTGAAGGGACTTACTATTCTGAAGAGTTTTCTCAAAAAACGTGTTAGATTAGATGGATTTACTACTTGAGGGATCAACTTTCTCGAAAGGTGTGCTAGATTTGATTGGAATTGGATTTAGAGTTAGATTTGAGATTAAAATGGGGACTTACCATCTCTAGGAAAACGTGCCAACTAGAATAGGACCTAGCTATACCACAATGACATATTGGTCATTTTGCCATTGTTGGGCCCGGTGGGTCCGCGAAGCAATTGATTGATTAGATTGAGTCTGAAAAATTGATGTAAACTTGAACATGTATGTGTTGGTTTGAATATGTGTCTGATCGAACCGGAGATTGTCGAGCAGACAAAAATGGGGTGCTTACAACATCCCTCGAAGTGATAAGACCATTCCAAACTACCTTTAGGTAGTCAGGCACATCCTAGTTTCCAAATAAAGTCTATCTCGCTTTCATTCTAGCAAGCCTCTGTCAAAATGACTAATTTACCCTTATGTGCCCAAGCATATTTTCAAGACCACATCGGCTGTGAGAACTAAACTAGCCCCTACTGGGACCCTCTGATGATGGTTTCATGACCTTTTAAAGCAAGTCACTTGGCTCCAAACACAACTTAATCAACAAGAGCTTTAAGAACATGTCACATACACTTCTCCAAAACTGACTTTTTCTTTACTTACCTAATTATATTGCACTGTCGAATAGTTAACAAAATGTGTAAATTAGGATTCCCAAGAGCCCATCGGGTAGGCTTTCCATCGATATGGTCCTATCATCAAAACAATCACTTGAAAACCGTGATTGAACGGCTTAAAGAGAGGTACTTTCAACAACTTGAGAAGCGTATAAAAGGTGCTTCCCATTTCTTGTTTTAAATCTCGATTCCCTGATTACACTGTCAAACGGTTAGCAAAATGCATAAATTAAGGAATTCCTGAAAGCCTTTCCAAAGGGCTTTCCATCTATACAGTTCGATCAAGAATATCACTTCCCAAAGGCCACGATCACATGGATAAAAAATAGTCATTTTGGAAAATCAAGGAAGCGTCTCACAAAAGCTTCTAAACGCTTACTTTTAAGCTCGCTTCTTAAGTCATTATCTCCATCAGTGAGGATCACATGAGGCTCTCAAGTGACACTAAGTTGAAGAGAAATTACAGGAGAACATCGCAAAAAGCAAGTATAAAAGTTCTCAGCATGGAAGCATGTGTTACATGCGTCCATATTTTGATTAGCTTGAGACAAAACTTAGATTGTTGCCTAAGTTAATAGGTACAAAGAGTGCCATAGGGCACTCTCTGAGTGGCTGAAGCTAGACGCACATCACAGGTGCGTCCACCCTAGGTAGTTTGCCAACACACCCCTATTGTATTTTAGAGATAGAAATTATAAGGAAACTCTACCAAAATAGCCTCCCAAACCTGAAATTCAAAAAATCTCTAAGTCTCTCAAAGTCCAAGTTATTAGCCCGGGATAGCAATAATTGCACTCTAAAAAAGTATAATTGCAGTCCCTAATTACAAGCTAATGTTAGTTATTATTTGTGTGTTATTTATCATTTTTATATAACTATAGTATTTTTCACATTTTACACGCCTTGAGTAGATTAGAAAATAAAACCAAGCAAAATGAAATAAGGTGATGTACATTATCTATATAAGTGAGTGTGTATATTATATATATATATTATATTATATCTTATACTTTATATATTATAATATATATCTTTTACTTTATATTATATATATCACTGTGCAGGTGCAGGTGTAGGAGGAGTTGCTGACAAGGACATAGAAGAAAAGGAAGAAAAGGAGAAAAGGAGAGAAAAGAAAAAGAAAAAAAGGAAGAAAATGAGGGGAAAAGGAGGAAAGAAGAAAAAAATATAAACAAAAAATAAAAAAAATGTTCTCCTTCTCTCGGCTATAAAAAGAGAAGGAGAGCAAAAGAGGAAGAGGGCGGAGGGAAGAGGAAAAGAGAGAGTAGGGGAGGAGAGCAGAAGGGTTCCTTGGCAGTTTATTTTTCAGTCTTCTCTTTGCTGTTATTCTACTGTAATAATTTTTTTTTATTTATGAAGTTATTTTTCAAGCCATGTCGTTTCCAATTGTGAAGATCATCTGAGTATCTTGGAATATCAACGGAGGTAATTGAGTCTTCATTGTTTTATCTTTAAAATCTTTCAATTCTTGGTAATTAAATTCTAGATCTTTGAGAAAACTTAGATTCTTGATTAAGTTTGGTAATTTCTATGCACAAATCTTAGTTTGGTATAGTTATTGCACAAATCGATGGTATGAATCTATGAATTTAATTTTATTATTCTAGATTTAATTATTATTGAATTTTCGTTATAATATCTTAATCTTTCGAATCAAAGGCTCAAGATGAGGCTAATGATTTGAGTTACAAAATTTCAGTTGGAATTTCAGGTGAATTAGGTGATCAGATTAATTGGATCCAAGACTATTTTATTTAATTTAATTAAAGTCTCATTCTACAACCATCAATCCTCACAAATTAAATTATTTTTCTTTGGTTACCATTTTCTGCAATAATTTCCCAATTCTCATTGGTGCTTTTCAAATTAAAATTTAAACAGGTTGGCTTAGGTTCCAATTGAAGTCATTGTAACACTATAGTGTTTAGCATGACTTAGTCGGTATCTAATATTTTACTGTGGGTGAATTTTAGCCCCTAACTTTGCATATTTTGATAACTGTTTCCTGTGGATCGACTCCAGTCTTACCAAATTTTATTTATTGCTTCGCCGTACCTGCATTTGGGTGTTAATAGTTTGCTGTATTTTGAGTGTAGTCAAGTATTTTGACGTCGTTGCCGGGGAACAGCTTTAATAAAATCATGCAAAAAAGTAAAAAATAAAAAATTATAATAAAAAAATTAAAATTAAAAAATTAAAAAATTAAAAAAATATAATAATAATAACTTTGAGGATTTAAGGACAATTAATTGCTTCCCTACCATGACAAAGAAATTAGAAGGTGTATACCAACTGATTAGTGGTTTATGCTCACTTACTACTTCGTTACATTGCTAACTTGTATATTTGTATATATTTAGTTCTTTTGCTTTTACTTTTTTTATTTATTTTGTGGTTAACCTCTTTGGTTAGCATTCTCATCTACTGTTGGACGAAGCCAATCAAGTTGGTTACCATATTTTCTGTTTTTATTTTTCATCTAACCCATCTAACTCATCTAACTTACTTACTATTTAACATTTTCTTTTATTTAGTGGATAACCAACGTTAGTTACCATTCTAACATTTTGTTTTCTGCACTTTATTTCACATTTTTTTTCTTTTTCTTTGTGGTTTATCTTTTGAGTTAATTCACCGCCTACTTAGGTCGGCGCCGCTCAATATGGTGACCATATAGCTTCATATATATATATATATATTATTATTTATTTGGTTATTGTGGATAACCTTATTTCGAACTAATTCACCACCTATTTAGGTTGGTGCCGCTCACTAAGGTTAACATAACGTTGTTACTAACCTGTCTAACATTATTTTTATTTGTTGTTTTTGTGTGTAGGTATTTTCTTTATTCTTTTTTTTAGTGTTTTTTCGTATTGATGTTTTAGGAAGGGTTTAATTTATGTCTTCATAGGGTACATACACTTTTATGAAAAACTTCATTAGGGATGTGCTTGGATGATTGGTGAGCGTTAACTTTCCTTATAATCTTTTTCCCATCTTTCGTACTCTTTCCCCATTTGGGACTCCTATTTCGAACATTTAGTTAGTTCGCAAAGGTCTTAGTTCTATCCCAATGGTGAAAGAATTTCATCTCAACCACCTATGAATCCCAACTTGCCAAATCCAAATAATGTACCTAAAGGTGGGAGTGTACATGGCGATCCTCCCCATAGATCTTTCAAGGATTATTTGAATCTCGCTAGGCAAGCACCTACCTCTTGTATCGTTCTTTGTGCGCATCAAACCACAATGACTTTAAAGGTAGGAATGATCCAACTATTGAATCCATTCCATGGTTTTGATTCTAAAAAACCATATTGCACATAAAAGATTTTGAGGACGTATACTCTATGTTCTTCGATAATTCTTATCAAGGGAAGTTGTACTTTTGAAACTCTTCCTGTTTTCTCTTAGAGACAAGGCCAAGACACAATTCAATTCATTGAGGCCTAGGTTTGTTCATTCTTGGTAAGATCTTTAGACAGGATCCTTGAAACAATTCTTTTCTGAGCATAAAGCTGAGGTGATTCATCGCCAAATCTCTCAATTTGCCCATATATTTAGTGAATCGTTCTTCCAATGTTGGAAGCGATTCAGAGATTTGTTAAGTGTTTGTCCACATCATGGTTTCACCAATTGGCATATCATAAATACTTACTATTCATCATTAACTCCACAACTGAAGTAATTTGTTAAGTCTATTTGTGTAGGGACTTTGTATGACAAAGACCCATCTGAAGCGTATGACTTCTTTGATTACTTAGTGAATTTGGCTAGAGATTAGATCATAACTAGGACCTAAAATCATGAGTATAAACCTAGAGTAACATTTTAGCTTAATCAAGTGAATGATCTGAATAATAGAATAGTTGCACTTACCTGAACGTTAGAAGCCATAGAGACAAGTAAGGGCAATATTGTGAATAGTGAGTCTCCCAGGGAAGTGAGTTGTTTAATGTGTGGTACAATGGAACATGAAACTATTGCATATCCAATTATACCAGGTTTCAAGGAGGCTTTACATGGCCAAGCCAATGCAGTTGGCCAATATCGATGCACATATAGTGACCAACAAGTTGGGGGCAACCCTTTATTGAACATAGATAACCTTGCATGGCGAAATCACCCAAACTTTGGATAGAGAAACGAGGGTCTTTTGAATGCTCAAGCATTCCAAGGAAGGCCTCAAAACCCTCAACCTTTCCAATCCTAACATGTTCAAGCTCAACAATCCATGCCTTTCCAACCTCAACCTAATACATATTAACCATTTCATGGGAGACCTTTAGAAGATAATGTTCATCAATTGACAAATGATATGAGAGGAGTCAATAATAGGGTGGATAGGCAGGACAAAGTTTTAGATCAACACACTAGGATGTTGGAGAATATAGCAGAGTAAATGTATAACTTGACACAAGCTTTGACTCAATAAGTGTCGGGGAGATTTCCATCTCAACCACAACCAAATCTAAATCCCACAAAGCAAGTAAATATGACCGAAGTGAGGACTGATCCGCAATCCAGTCATGAACAAGTCCAATCCATCACAACCTTGAGGAGTGAGAAAATCATTGACAAAATCATTCCACCTAGAAACGAAACTCTTAAGGTTAGTGAAGAATAGAATGGAGATGGGAGAGAACAAGAAAAAGAAAAAGATGAGAGTGAGAAAGAGAAAAAGAAAGTTGAGTTAGTTTTAGAGCCAACTAGAGCATCTGAAGATAAGGGCATTGATATTGTGAAATATGCCCTGTTTTCTTATAGATTGGCCAAGCCAAAATATAAACTTCTGAATTCTGAAATTTATGCAGTGTTTAAGCAAGTCAAAGTCAGCATGCCATTCGTAGATGCTATTAAGCAAATTTCCTGCTATGCCAAGTTCTTGAAGGACTTGTGTACTGTAAAAAGGAGGTTGCATGTCAAAGAAACAGCTTTTATGAATGAGAGCCAGAGTGCAATTTTGCAATGTAAGTCCCCACCGAAGTATAAAAACCTTGGATGTCCTACTATTTCATGCACAATAGGGGAAAACAAGATAGATTGAGCCATTATTAATCTAGGAGCAAGTGTCAATCTACTTCCTTATTTGGTTTATCAACAACTCAGATTAGGTGAGTTGCGCCCTACACATGTTACCTTGTAACTAGCTAACACATCTATTAAGGTTCCCAGGGGTATTCTGGAGGATATTCCCATTCAAATAGATAAGTTTTACTATCCAGTGGATTTCATTGTGTTAAATACACAACTGGTTGAGAGCATTAGTGGTCATTCCAAAATTCTTGTTATCTTAGGATGACTATTCCTAGCCACGTGAAATGCCGTAATCCATTGTAGGAATGGGCTGTTAAAGTTGTCATTTCGGAATATGACTGTCGAGATGAATATCTTTTCAGTTGAAAAACAACCGAAAGAGTATGAGGATATCAGAGAAGTAGATTGCATTGAGTCTGTTGTGCAAGAGTGCTTTAAGAGTGAATTTTTTTAGGATCTTATTGAAAAAGCTCTTGTTTCGAGTAAGCCACATAATCCGTTAGATTGTGACCATTTCAAGTCTAGGGACACAATTCTTGAAAGGATAACGAGAGAAAAATGTATACAAGTGAGTCACTAGTGTCGCGCCTAGATTTTTCACACTTGAGGAATACACACATAAGTAGAAAAAATACTGTACTCTCTCATTAGAACTCATCCTCCTAGAAGAATGAGTGAAACGAGGTTTGAATTGAAAATTGATTTGAATAAAGGGCTTTTGAAAAATAATTGGAGTCGCCACCTAACTTGATTAAGGTGAGTTAGGTCACTAAAAACTAAGCATAATCCGAAGATTAAACTTAGGGTTTTTTAGAAAAGGCTTTTTGAAAATACTTCCTCAAGAGAGGGTTTTTAAGAAAATAGGTTGTTTGGCTACCTTTAGAAAAAATTTAAGCCCTTTTTGAAAATAACTCCGTTTTTTGTCTTTGAAAACAGTGATCTAGGTTTGAAGGTTAGTTACGTGTAAGGACGACGCACTAAGCCATCACCCTACCCCGCCCTTGAGGTACTTACATGTCTATTCACCTTAAATTCACTCATTAAAGTTTTTGATTAATAAATGTCTAAAACCATCTACTTTAAAAAAGAATGTTTAAAAGAAATGATGCATGATATGCAAGTGCAAGAAAAGAGTTTAACTTTGAAAATAGACTTGGAGAAGAGATTTGTGATTTGAAAAGACTTAATTTGAAACTTGAAAGAAGGATTGAAGAATTGGAAATAGATTAAAGATTTGAAAAATAGATTTTAGAATTAGAAACTTGAAATAGATTATAGAATTGGAAACTTAAGAAGAGTTATAGAATTAGAGATTTGAAAGAAGTTATAACCGCACCTATGAGGGTTGCCTACGTATCCCTTTTGAGGAATCAGGTCAGTCGTAGTTCGGATAAGAGTCCGATAGAAAATAGAAGGTTTGATTTGAAAAGATATTCTGATTTGAAAAAGGGTTTGATTTGAACTTAGAATAGAAGATTTGAAATTGGAATTTGAAATTGAAAATATTGGACTTTGATTTTAGAAGATAGAACTTGGAAGAAGGATTTGGACTTGTTTTGGAAAGATTGAAATTTAGAAAACCTAGACTTAAGAAAGATAGGATTTAGGAGGGACTTGAGATTAAGAAATATTTGAATTGAATGTTGGACTTAGAAGATTACCGAAAGATTGGATTTAGGAAAGGTTCAAATTAGGAAAGTTTCGTTTTAGGAAAGATTTCGAATTAGGAAAGTTTCATTTTAGGAAAGAATTTGAATTAGGAAAGTTTAAAATAGGAACGATTTTGAAATTGGAAAGTTTCAAATGAGAAACGTTTTAACTTAGGAAAGTTTTGAATTTAGAAAGTTTTAACTTTACAAAATTTTGAATCTGGAAAGATTTGAAGTTTGAGTTCTAGAAATACTTGAAATTAGGAAATATTTGAGTTTAAGAAAGATTTGAAGATTTAGATTTGGAAAGTTGAAATTTGGAAAGGTATGGAATTAGGAAAATTAAGAAGCTTAAAGTTTAAGGAAAGATTTGAAAGTTTAAGTTTTGGAAACTTAAGGTTTAGGAAGGTATGAGATTAGGAAGGATTGGGATTAGGAAAGATTTGGATTAGGAAAGATTGAGATTCTGTCGCGCCCAGATTTTTCGCACTCGAGGAATACTCACCCAAGCGGGAAAAATGCTGTACTCTCTCGTTAGAACTCACCCTCCTAAAAGAATGAGTGCGACTAGGTTTGAATTGAAAACAGGTTTGAATAAAGGGCTTTTTGAAAAAGATTCGGAGTCGCCACCTAACTTGATTAAGGTGAGTTAGGTCACCTAAAAACTAAGCATAATCCGAAGACTACACTTAGGGTTTTGAAAAACGATTTTGGGAAAAACCACCTCAAGAGAGGGTTTTTAAGAAAAACAGGTTGTTTGGCAATCTTTGGAAAACATTTAGCCCTTTTTAGAAAAATAACTCCTTTTTGGTCTTTGAAATCAGTGATCCAAGGTTCGGAGGTTGGTTACGTGTAGGGAAGACGCACTAAGCTATCACTCTACCCCGCCCTTTCAGTACCTACATGTCAATCTACCCTAGATTCACCTATGAGAGTCTTCGACTAACTATAGTTCAACCCTATTCACTTTAGAAAAACAATATTTGAAAACTAATTTAGCATGATGCATGATATGCAAGCAATAGAAAAGAATTGAAAAATAGATTTACAAAAGAAATTGCTTTGATTTGAAAATAGATTTGAAGAGATGGAATTGAATTTGAAAAGTTTGAAAATTTGGAAATAGGAATTTGAAAATAGAAATTTTGAAATTGGAATTTTGAAAATAGATTGGAATTTGAGATTTGAAAAGAATTTTGAAACCGCACCCATGAGGGTGGAATTGAAAGTTTGAAAAATATTGTGACCGCACCTATGAAGGTTGCCTACGTATCCCTTTGGGGGAATCAGGTCAGTCGTAGTTCGGACCGGAGTCCGATTGAAAAGAGATTGATTTGAAAAGAGAGATTGGATTGGAAGAAAGAAATTGAAATTGAAAATTGAATTTGATTTGAGATTAGAAAAGGAGATTGGAAATTGAAATTGGAAAGATTGGACTTTGATATGAAAAGATTGATTTTGGAAAGACTTGGTTTTGGAAAGATGGAGGTTTAGGAAAGTTTCAACTTAGAAAAGTTTCATTTTTGGAAAGTTCCGAGTTGTGAATTAGGAAAGTTTTGGTTCAGGAAAGTTTCAACTTAGGAAAGTTTTAAATTAGGAAAGTTTTCAAAAAAGGAAAGGTTTTCAGATTAGGAAAGTTCCCAAATTAGGAAAGTTTTGAAAATCGAAAAGTTTTGATTTTAGAAATGTTTTGAAAAAGGGAAGTTTTGAATTTAGAAAGCTTTGAAAACAAGGAAGTTTTGAAAATAAGAAAAGTTTCGTTTTAGGAAAGGTTTGAAAAAGGAAAGTTTTCAACTTAGGAAGTGTTTGAATTAAGAAAGGGAAAGTTTTGAATTAAGAAAGCTTCATTTTAAGGAAGGTTTTGAAAAAGGAAAGGTTTTGAAAATAAGGAAGTTTTGAAAATAGGAAAGTTTTGGATTTGGAAAGATGTTGGAGTTTTGGAAAGTTTAGAATTTAGAAAGCTTGGAAGTTTAGAAAGATTTAACTTAAGAAAGTTTTGAATTTAGGAAACCTTGGATTTGAAAAGATTTGAAATTTGGAAAGTTTAGGATTTAGAAAGTTTTAGAGTTTTAGAAAATCTTGAAATTAGGAAAGGCTTGAGTTTAAGAAAGATTTGAAAGCTTGGATTTGAAAAAGATTTTGAAAAGGGTTAGAATTAGGAAAGGGTTGAATTAGGAAAGATTTGAAAGTTGAGTCTTAAAGCTTAGGAAAGATTTTTATGTTCAAGTTTTTGGAAACTTAAGATTTAGGAAAGTGAAGGATTAGGAATGATTTGTATTATGAAAGAGTTGGATTTTAAAATTTAAGGAAAGATTTAAAGTTTGGGTTTAGGAAACTTATGGTTTAGGAAGGAATTGAATTAAGAAAGGTTTGGGATTAGGAGGGATTGGATTTGGTTTTTAAAAGAGAAAGGTTTGATTTTGTTTCCAAAAACGGAGGATAGGATCTAGTTTCCTAAACGGGGAGATTTGATTTGGTTTCCTAAAGGGAAGATAGGATTTGACAAGGATTTGGAAAGGGGGATTCTAGAAACCCTAGGTTTGGAAAATTATAGTTTCGACGTAGAAAATAGGTTTGGAAAACAAGGATAGTTTTGATATAGAAAACAAAAGATTTTGGAAACCTAGGCTTGGGGCAAAGTTTGAAAATCATGTTTTTGGAAAGAAAACTAGGGTTTCCCAATTGTGGGTTCTAGGGTTTGGTTTGGGCTCTAAGGAAAGAGTTTTTTTTTTTTTTGGAAAACGCGTTTTTGGAAACGAAGGTTTTCTAGAAGGGAATCCTAGGGAGGAGTTTTTTGGAAAGCATGTTTTTGGAAACGTAGAGTTTAGAAAGAAAATCCTATAGGGGAATTTCTAGAAGAAAGATTCCGGGAGGAGAGTTTTTAGAAAGATTTTTAGGGAGTGTTTTTAGAAAGTGAATTTTGAGGAAAGAAAGTTTTGGAAAGGAGTTGAAAAAGAGAGTTTTGAAAAAGAGATTTTGAAAGGGAGTTTTTGAAATCAATTTTGAAGAGGGGAGTTTTAGGAAAGTATGTTGAAAAAGAGATTTTTAGGAAGAGATTTTTGAAGAAAGAGTTTTTAGAAGGTGTAAAAACATCTCACTTTCCTAAAGCAATTCTAACCATAAGAAGGCTAGAACCACTTAAGAAAGTGGTTTTGAAAACAAGGTTTGAAAATATAGACCAAAAGGCCACTTTTAATATAGCACTTTCCTAAAGCAACCCTAGCCATGGAAATGCTAGAATCACCCTAGAATTGTGGTTTTGAAAACATGTTTTTGAAAAAGAGCTTTTGATGCAATTTTGAAAACAAATTTAAAAACAATTTTTGAAAACAACTTTTTGAAAACGAATTTGGGAAGATGCAAGACTATGATATGCACAATGCAATTTGGGGTCGTGAACATACAAGGTTAAGGCTTCACCACATAATCAAGGGGGCCGGACTCACGTGGTCTTTGGTTAGACTAGAAGAAAGCCCCCGACACGGTGACTCTCCCATAGTCCAATCCTACACATGGACCGGGAATCCTCTTGTTTCAAGCATGCAAAGAAAGGGGGGGAAAGAGATGGGGGATTAAAATAGAGAAAACCCAAGTGGGTTGGAGAGAGAAGAGAGATGGGGAAAGTGCAAAAAATTAAATAGGGAGCCTACCTTGTTTCTTATTTATTTTGCGTGCCGTGCAGCCTTCGGTCTTCGGTCTTCGGTCTTCGGTCTTGATCTTCACCCTCAGTCTTCAAGGATTGTCTTCAAGCTTTGAATGGCTGCTCTTCAAGTCTTGAGAGAGTGGTTGAAGGCTAGTGTATGAGTGTATAGGGGTGTGTATGAGTGTATAGGAGGCTAGGGTTTGTATATAGTGGCAAGGGTTTGGAAAACCTAGGGAGGCTAGGGTTTTTGGAGGTGCTCGAGCTCTGTGTATCGAATTGTGTGATTTTTAGATTAAGTTTGCAGACCCCTTTCACGTTGATCGAGGCTCTGTATTTATAGAAGTTGGACAAGCCTGACGCCTGTTGCAGTGGCGCCAGGGCAAAATTTATACTGGCGCCACTAGGAGTGGCGCCAGGCCATTTTTTGGCTTGGCGCCACTGCTAGTGGCGCCAGCCATTTAGGAAACAATTAAGGTCGTCAAGCAACGTATCTTTGACTAGATTTGGGCGCCTGTACTAGTGACTACCATGTAAACTTTAGCCTGGCTTCACTAGGAGTGACTCCGAAAAGTCCGGGAATGATTTGAAGGAGCCGAGAGTGGCCTGGAAGGCCGGAAAGGAGCAGGAACACTTAAAATAGTGTCCTGGAGGTATTTGACTTGAAAAGTGAGGATTGGATGTGTCGGAAAGGTTGACCGAGCCTCTAGGGGCAAAACGGTCAATCGGACCAGAAAACTGCCGGGACAGACTCAAACTGTCCCGGAAGAAGACTTGGGATCTGGAAACATTATTTAGAATGTTCCCAGAGGTTGCCAGTTTGATTCCCAGGGCCGGCGTGGTCGGAAATGGAAACCGGCCCACCAGGGGCAAAACGGTCATTTTGCACCGGGTTTGCCGGAACTGACTCGGAATGGTCCGAAAAGGTAAAGGAAGGTCGAGAACACTATAAAAAGTATTCTCAGGACATCACCGGTTTGATACCCAGAGCCGGTGTGGTTGAAGAAGGAGACCGGCCCTCTAGGGGCAAAACGGTCATTTTGTACCGGGTTGGCCGGAACTGACTCGGAATGATCCGGAAAGGTAAAGGAAGATTGAGAATACTATAAAAAGTATTCTCGGGTCATTACCGGTTTGATAACCAGAGCCGGTGTGGTCGAAGAAGGAGACCGGCCCTCTAGGGGCAAAACGGTCATTTTGTACCGGGTTGGCCGGAGCTGACTCGGAATGGTCTGGAAAGGTAAAGGAAGGTCGAGAACACTATAAAAAGTATTCTCGGGACATTACCGGTTTGATACCCAGAGCCGGTGTGGTTTCCGGGGCATTCGGATGCTTAGGGGCAAAATGGTCATCTTGACCGAAAAGTCTCGGAAAAGGCCCTAAGGGTAGTCTGGTTATTTTTCACCGAAGTGAGCTAACAAACATGGGTATTGACCTAGGTGTTGAGTATTTCCGCTACTCGGACGGGGTTGATGATTTGAGAGTATTTCCGCTACTCTAACGGTTCTGTGAGTATTTTCGCTACTCTAACGGTTCTGTGAGTATTTCCGCTACTCTAACGGTTCTGTGAGTATTCCCGCTACTCTAACGGTTCTGTGAGTATTTCCGCTACTCTAACGGTTCTGTGAGTATTCCCGCTACTCTAACGGTTCTGTGAGTATTTCCGCTACTCTAACGGGTCTGTGAGTATTTCCGCTACTCTAACGGGTCTGTGAGTATTTCCGCTACTCTAACGGTTGAGTATTTCCACTACTCGGACGGCTCTGTGAGTATTTTCGCTACTTTAACGGTTGAGTATTTCCGCTACTCGGACGGCTCTGTGAGTATTTCCGCTACTCTAACGGTTCTGTGAGTATTTCCGCTACTCTAACGGTTTGGTGAGTATTTCCGCTACTCTAACGGTTCTGTGAGTATTTCCGCTACTCCGACGGTTTGGTGAGTATTTCTGCTACTTTAACGGTTTTGTGAGTATTTCCGCTACTCCGACGGTTTTGTGAGTAGTTTTGCTACTTGGACCGTCTCGAGGAATAAACTATCTCGAGAGAGAGATTGGAATTGGAATAAGAAAGGACAATGCCCGTAAGGGCATTTTGGTCATTTTGCCTCTATTTGGGCCCGACAGGCCCGCGTAGCGATGAAAAGATGGAATTTGGACCTAGAGAAATGGTTTCGATAGGAATATGCCCAAAATGACTTGAAAACAAGTCTGGACGGAGTGTAGACTGCCGAGCGGTCAAAAATGGGGTGCTTATAGATTCCTATTTCCTAAAATAAAATATTGGACTTCGTTTCTGAAAAGAAACGATTTGATTTTGTTTCCAAAAACGGAGGATTTGATCTAGTCTTCTAAATGGGGAGATTAGATTTGGTTTCCTAAAATGGAGGATTTGATTCAACATGAAATTTGAAAGAAGAAGTTTTTGGAAAATAAATTTTGTGGTAGAAAATAGGATTTAGAAATATATGATTTTGATGTAGAAAGTAAGATTTGGAAATTATGTTTTTGGAAAGAAAATTAGGGTTTTCTAACCATGACTCTAAGTTTGAAAAGTAATTTGTTAAGGGATGGACTTTCGCAAGCCTCTAAAAATATCTTACTTTCTTAAAACGATTCTAACCATAAGAGGGTTAGAACCATTCTAAGATTGTAGTTTTGAAAACAACAAGGACTTAAAAATATGGACCATATTAGTCACATTAAATGTAACACTTTTCTAAAGCAACCCTAACCATGAAAATGCTAGAATCACCTTAGGATTGTGATTTTGAAAATAAGTTTTTGAAGAAGAAAACTTTAACACAAGTTTTGAAAATGGTTTTGATGCATGTTTTGAAAACAAGTTTGAAAATAGATTTTGGAGAGATGCATGATCATGATATGCATAATGTAAGTTGGGGTCGTGAACATACAAGGTTAAAAGGATTCACCACATAATCAAGGGGGCCAAACCCACGTGGTCTCCGGTTAGACTAAGAGAAAGTCCCCGATACAATGACTTTCAATAGCCTAATCCTACACATGAACTGTAGAGTCCCTTGTTTCAAGCATACAAGGAAGGGGGGGGGAGGGGGGGGGAGAAGATGGGGGATTAAAATAGAAGAAGACTCAAGTGGGCTAGGAGAGAGAAGAGAGAGGGGGAATTGCGTAAACGTAAATAGGAAGCCTACCTTGTGTCTTCTTTTATTTGCTTGCTTAGTTTGCTTTCTTTACTTCGATCTTTGCTTTGCTTCGCGTCGGTCTTCGAGAGCTTGCTTTAATCTTCAGGAGCTTTAGAGTTGCAGCACTTCAAGTCTTCAATGGAGGCTTGGAGGCTAATATATGAGTGTATATGAGTCTATGTGAGTTTATGTGAGTGTATGGGGGCTAGGGTCTGGTGTATAAAGGCTAGGGTTTGGAAAACGTAAAGATAACTAGGGTTTGGAGAGGCTTTGAGCACTGTGAATCGAAGAGGAGAGTTTTTAGACTGAGTTTGCGGACCCTTTTCATGCTGGAGGAGGCTCTGTATTTATAGACAAAGGATTGACTTGGCACCAGGAAATTGGCGTCAGGCAAAATTTCCATCTGGCACCACTGCCACTTAGGAAAGTTTTAAGGTTGGCAAGCAATGTATCTTCAAAAGATTTGGGCGCCTCTACTAGTGACTACCATGCAATTTCTAGCTTGGCTTTACTAGGAGTGACTCCGGAGGGTCCGAGAATGATTTAAGGTGTCAAAAATGGCCCGGAGGACTGGAAAGGGATAGGAACCTTAGAATAGTGTCTCGGGGGTAGTAAACTTAGAGAATGATGATAGGATGTGTTAGAAGGGTTGACTGGGCCATTAGGGGCAAAACGGTCAATGGGGCCAGAAAGCTGCCGGGATGGACTCGGAATATCCCAGAAGAAGACTTGAGACTTGAGACTTGAGACTTGAGACTTGAAAACATTACCTAGCATATTCTAGGAGGTTACAGGTTTGATACCCAAAGCCAGTGTGATAAGAAGAGGCGACCGGCCCACTAGGGGCAAAACGGTCATCTTGCATCAGATTTGCCAGAACTAACTCGGAATGACCTATAAATGTATTGGAAGGCTGGGGATACTATCAGAAGCATTCCTAGAAGGTTACTGGTTTGATACCCAAGGTTGGTGTGGTTCCCAGGGCGCTCGGATGCCTATGGGCAAAATGGTTATTTTGACTGAAGGGTCTCAAAATTGGCCCAAAATTGACTGGAATGCACTTAAACATACCAGATCATCCTTGGGACAATCCTGGAAGGGTGGATTGACAGTTCTGAGGACTTAGGTACTTTCTCAAGAAACGTGCTCGAAATAGCCCTAAAGGCAGTTTGGTCATTTTTTACCGGAGTGGGCTAGCAGGCACTAGTGTTGACTTAGGTTTTGAGTGTTTCTGTCACTCTAACGGCAGTCCCGTGACACAGAGGTTTGTTGGTAATTCCCTTTATCGACCTATTTGCGAGTGTTTTTGGTACTCTAACGGTTGCGATGTTTACGAGTATTTCCGTTACTCTAGGTGAATTTATCGTCTGATCTCGGGAAGCTGCTAGGTGGACTTATCACCTGAGGAATCAACTTTCTCGAAAGGCATGTCGAATAACGGACATTTCTTAATTGGTGGGTGTCATGTCCAGATTTTTCACACTCGAGGAATACACACACAAGCAGGAAAAATACTATACTCTCTTGTTAGAACTCATCCTCCTAGAAGAATAAGTGCGACTATGTTTGAATTGGAAATTGATTTGAATAAAGGGATTTTGGAAAACAATTTGGAGTTGCCACCTAACTTGATTAAGGTGAGTTAGGTCACCTAAAACTAAGCATAATCCGAATACTACACTTAGGGTTTTTGAAAAAGGATTTTAAAAAACATCCTCAAGAGAGTATTTCTAAGAAAATAGGTTGTTTAGCAACCTTTAGAAGATATTTAAGCCCTTTTTAAAAAAATAACTCTGTTTTGGTCTTTTGAAAACAGTGATCCTAAGTTCGGAGGTTGGTAACGTGTAGAGAAGACGCACTAAGCCATCACCCTACCTCGCCCCTGCGGTACCTATATGTCTATTCACCCTAAATTCACCTATGAGAGTCTTCAACTAACAAATGTCCAAAACTATCCACTTTAGAAAAGAATTTTTGAAAAAAAATTGACATGATGCATGATATGCAAGTGCAAGAAAAAGATAGTTGGAAAAAAGATTTGGAAATACAATTGAAAAAAAATTGATTTGATTTAAAGAGAGATTTGAAAAGATAGAATTGAAATTGGAAAGTTTTAGAAATTGAAAATAGAGATTTGAAAACAGATTTTCGGAATTGGAAACTTGAAAATAGATTATGGAATTGAAAATTAGAAAAATTTGCGGAACTGGAGATTTGAAAAGAGTTATGAAATTGGAAATTGGAAAAAAAGTTGTGGAATTGAAAATTTGAAAAAGGTTATGACCGCACCCATGAGGGTTGCCTACGTATCCCTTTGGAGGAATCAAGTCAGTCGTAGTTCGGACAAGAGTCCGATAGAAAATAGAAGATTTTGATATGGAAGAAGAAATTGAATTGGAATTTGGATTTGATATGAACTTAGAATAGGAGATTGAAATTTGGAATTTGGAATTGGAAAGATTAGACTTTGATTTGGAAAGATAGAGATTTAGGAAACCTAGACTTAGTAAGATATGATTTAGGAAAGACATGAGATTTTAAGAAAGATTTGACCTGACTTGAAAGAGTTTTGAGAAAAGATTTGACTTGAATGTTGGACTTGGAAGATTAGGGAAGTTGGAATTAGGAAAGGTTCTGTTTTAGGAAAGTTTCGTTTTAGGAAAGTTTTGGTTTAGAAAGGTTTTGATTTAGGAAAGTTTTGGTTTGGGAAAGTTTTTGAAATAGGAAAGTTTTGAAATATGAAAGATTTGAAAGTTGGAAAGTTTTATAATTTAGAAAGTTTAGAATTTAAGAAAGTTTCGAATTATAAAGTTTTGACTTAAGAAAGTTTTGAATTTGGAAAGTTTTAACTTAAGGAATGTTTCGTTTTTAGGAAGTTTTGACTAAAGGAAGTTTTGAATTTGGAATGTTTTGAAATAGGGAAGTTGAGAATTTTAGAAAATTTTAGATTTAGAAAGATTTAAAGTTGAAAGTTTAAGCAAAGATTTAAAAGTTTAAGTTTAGGAAACTTATGGTTTAGGAAGGTATGAGATTAGGAAGGAGTAAATTAGGAAAGGTTTAGACTATGAAAGATTGAGATTCTTATTTCCTAAAACAAAGGATTGGATTTAGTTTCCTAAAGAGATGGTTCGATTTCGTTCCCAAAAACGGAGGATAGGATCTAGTTTTCTAATAGGAGATTGGATTTGGTTTCCTAAAGGGAAGATAGGATTTGACATGGATTTGGAAGGTGAAGTTTTTAAAAACCCTAGATTTGGAAGTCTATAGTTTTGATGTAGAAAATAGGTTTTGGAAACCTAGAATTTAGATGTAAAGAAGTAGATTTTGGAAACTTAGGTTTTGAGGCAAGAGTGGAAATCATGTTTTGAGAAAGGAAATTATGGTTTCATAATCGTTGGCTCTAGGGTTTAACTTGGACTTTAAGGAAAGTGTTTTTGGAAAGTTAATTTTTAAAAAGAAAAATTTTTGGAAGGCAATCCTAAAGAAGAGTTTTTAGAAAGTGAATTTTGAAGAGAGTTTTTCGAAAGGGATTTTAGAAAGTAAAACTTTGAGAGAGTTTTTGGAAAGAGATTTCTGGAAAGAGTTTTTCTAGGAAGGAGTTTTTAAAAAAAAGGTTTTTGGAGAGAGATTGTTAGAAAGAGTTTTTAGGAAGGAAATTTAAGGAGTGTTTTCAGAAAAGGAATTTTGAAGAGAGCTTTTTCGGAAAGGAGTTTGAAAAGGAGTTTTTGAAAATAATTTTGGAAAGGAGATTGGAGAGAGTTTTTAGAAAGTATGTTGGAAAAGAGATTTTTAGAAGGAGAGATTTGAAAAGAGAGTTTTTAGAAAGTATATAAAATATCTCACTTTCCTAAAGTGATTTTAATCATAAGAAGGTTAGAACCACTCTAAGATAGTGGTTTTGAAAATAACAATGATTTGAAAATATGGACCACATTGGTCACTTTAAATATAATACTTTCCTAAAGCAACCCTACCTATGGAAAGGCTAGAATCACTTTAGGAATGTGATTTTGAAAACAAGTTTTGAAAAAGAATATTTTGATGCAAGTTTTAAAAACGATTTTAATGCATGTTTTGAAAATAAGTTTGAAAATGGATTTTGGAGAGATGTAAGATCATGATATGCACAATGCAAGTTAGGGTCGTGAACATACAAGGTTAAAGGCTTCACCACATAATCAAGAAGGCTGAACCCATGTGGTCTCCGGTTAGAGTAAAAGAAAGCCCCTTACACGGTGACCTTTAATAGCCTAATCCTATAAATGGACCGGTGTCGCACCCAAATTTTTCGCACTCGAGGAATACACACACAAGTGGGAAAAACACTATACTCTCTCGTTAGAACTCACCCTCCTAGAAAATTGAGTGCAACTATGTTTGAATTGAAAATTGGTTTGAATAAAGGGCTTTTGGAAAACAATTTGGAGTCGCCACCTAACTTGATTAAGGTGAGTTAGGTCACCTAAAAACTAAGCACAATATGAAAACTACAGTTAGGGTTTTTGAAAATACTACCTCTATAGAGGGTTTTTAAGAAAATAGGGCAACCTTTGGAAAACTTTTAAGCCCTTTTTGAAAATAAACTCCATTTTGGTCTTTGAAAACAGTGATTCTAGGTTCGGAGGTTGGTTACGTGTAAGGAAGATGCACTAAGCCATCACCCTACCCTGCCCTTGCAGTACTTACATATCTATTTACCCTAGATTCACCCATGAGAGTCTTCAACTAACAAATGTTCAATCCTATCCACTTTAGAAAAAGAATGTTTAAAAAGACACGATGCATGATATGTAAATGAAATAGAAAGAGAGAGTTTAGAAAATAGATTTGGAAATAGATTTGAAAAGAAATTGATTTGATTTAAAAGAGATTTGAAAAGATAGACTTGAAATTGAAAAGTTTTAGAAATAGAGATTTGGAAATAGAATTTTGGAATTAGAAGCTAGGAAGAGATTAGGAAATTGGAAACTTGAAGAAGATTGTGGAATTGGAGATTTGAAACAGGCTGTGGAATTTGAGATTTGAAAAAGGTTGTGACCGCACCCATGAGGGTTGCCTACGTATCCTTTTTGAGGAATCAGGTCAGTCGTAGTTCGGACAAGAGTCCAATAGAAAATAGAAGGTATGATTGGAAGAAAGAGATTTTGATTAGAAGATTTGAAAAGATTTGATTTTGGAAAGTTTAGTTTTAGAAAACCTAGACTTAGGAAAGAAAGGTTTTAGGAAGGACTTGGGATTCAGAAAGATTCGACTCAAATGTTGGACTTGAAAGATTAGGAAAGTTGCAATTAAGAAAGGTTCGAATTAGAAAAGTTTCGTTTTAGGAAAGTTTCATTTTAGGAAAGTTTTGAATTAGGAAAGTTTCAAATTAGGAAAGTTTTGATATAAGAAATGTTTCATTTTAGGAAAAATGAATGTTTTTGAAATAGGAAAGTTTTGAAATAAGAAAGGTTTAGAATTTAGAAAGTTTAGAATTTAGAAAGCTTTAGATTTGGAAAGATTTGAAATTTAGAAAGTTTGGAAGTTTAGAAAGATTTGAAAAGTTAGATTTGGAGAGTTAAGATTTAGGAAAGGGATGGAACTAGGAAAGGGTTAAATTAGAAAAAATTTGGAAACTTAAAGTTTCTAAAAGTTTAGGTTTAAGAAACTTATGGTTTAAGAAGGTAGGAGATTAAGAAGGAGTGGATTAGGAAAGGTTTAGACTAAGAAGGATTGAGATTCCTATTTCCTAAAACGAAGGATTAGATTATGTTTCTAAAAGATGTGTTTTGATTTTATTTCCAAAAATGGAGGATGGGACCTAGTTTCCTAAATGAGGAGATTGGATTGAGTTTCCTAAAGGGAAGATTGGATTTGACATAGATTTGGAAAGGGAAGTTTTAGAAACCTAGATTCGAAAAGCTATAGTTTTGATGTAGAAAAGGGGTTTTGGAAATACATATAATTTTGATGTACAAAACAAGAGGTTTTGGAAACCTAGGTTTTTTAGGCAAAAATAAGGAATTGGAAATCATGTTTTTGAGAAGGAAAATTAGGGTTTCCTAATTGTGGGTTCTAGGATTTAACTTAGGCTCTAAGGAAAGAGTTTTTGGAAAGTGAGTTTTTTAGAAAGAGGGATTTTTGGAAAGAAATCCTAGAGAGGAGTTTTTGGAAAGCGAATTTTTAAGAAAGCGTTTAGGGAGTGTTTTTAGAAAGTGAATTCGAAGAAGGTGTTTTTGGAAAGAGTTCTTGGAAAGAGTTTTTCTAGGAAGAAGACATAAGGAGTGCTTTTAGAAAGTGAATTTCAAGGGGAGTGTTTTTGGAAAGGAGTTTGAAAAATAGATTTTTGGAGGGAGTTTTTAAAAACTTTGGAAAGGAGATTGGAGAGAGTTTTTAGAAAGCATGTTGGAAAAGAGAGTTTTAAGAGGAGATTTTTGAGAAGAGATTTTTTAGAAAGTATATAAAATATTTCACTTTCCTAAAGTGATTCTAAGCATAAGAAGGTGTGAACCACTTTAAGGTAGTGGTTTTGAAAATAACAATGTTTTAAAAATATGAACCATATTGGTCACTTTAAATGTAACACTTTCCTAAAGTAACCCTAACCCTGAAAAGGCTAGAATCACCTTAGGATTGTGATTTTGAAAACAAGTTTTGAAAAAGAAGAATTTGATGCAAGCTCGAAAACGATGTTAATGCAAGTTTTGAAAAACGAGTTTGAAAACGAAATTTAGAAGAATGCAAGATCATGATATGCACAATGTAAATTGGGGTCGTGAACGTACAAGGTTAAAGGCTTCACCACATTATCAAGGGGGTCGAACCCACGTGGTCTCCAGTTAGACTAAAAGAAAGCCCCTGACACGATGACTCTCCAATAGCCTAATCCTACACATGGACCAGAAAGTCCCTTGTTTCAAGCATGCAAAGAAAGAGGGGGGAAGAAGATGGGGGATTAAAATAGAAGAAAACCCAAGTGGGTTAGGAGAGAGAAGAGAGGGGGAAGATACGTAAACTTAAAGAGAAAGTCTACCTTGTATCTTCTTTATTTTGCTGAGCTTTGCGCACTTTGTTTTGCTTGCTTTGCTTCGGTCTTTGCTTCAATCTTCAAGAGTTTGTCTTCAAACTTCAAAGCTTCGTAGTTGCAGCAATCCAAGCCTTCAATGGAGGGTTTGAGGCTAGTGTATGAGTGCATAGGAGGCTAGAGTTTGTGTATAGAGGCTAGGGTTTGGAAAATCTAAAGGAGACTAGGGTTTTGGGAGGCTACGAGCTCTGTATATCGAAGAGTAGGGTTTTTAGACTGAGTTTGCAGACCTCTTTCATGCTAGAGGAGGCTCTGTATTTATAGACAAAGGAATGACTCGGCGCCTATTGCAGTGGCACCATGCCAAAGTTTTCATTGACGCCACTACTAGTGGTGCCAGGCCATTTTTTGGGTTGGTGCCACTAGTAGTGGCCCCAGCCAGTTAGGAAAGTTTTAAGGTCGGTAAGCAACGTATCTTGAGAAGATTTGGCCGCCTATACTAGTGACTACCTTGCAATTTTTAGCCTAGCTTCACTAGGAATGGCTCTGAAAGGTCCGGGAAGGATTTAAGGGACCGAGAATGGCCCAAAAGGCCAGAAAGGGACAGAAACCCTCAGAATAGAGTCCTGGGGGGTAATGGACTTGAAAAAGGATGTCAGGGTTTGTTGGAAAGGTTGACTGGGCCATTAGGGGCAAAATGGTCAATCGGGCCAGAAAGCTGCCCGGACAGACTCAGAATGTCGCGGAGGAAGACTCGAGATTTGGAAACATTATTTTGAATGTTCCCAAGAGGCGACTGGTTTGATAACCAAAGCCGGTGTAGTCGGAAAGGCGACCGGCCCACTAGGGGCAAAACGGTCATTTTGCATTGGGTTTGCCGGAACTGACTCGAAATGATTCGGAAAGATAAAAAAAAGGGTCGAGAATACTATAAAAATCATTCTTGGGAGGTTACCGATTTGATACCCAGAGCCGATGTGGTCCCTTGGGCGTTCAGATGCCTAGGGGCAAAATGGTCATCTTGACCGAAAAGTTTCAGAATTGGCCTGAAACTGACTAGAAGGCATGTAATCATGTCGGATTGCTTTTAAGACAATCTTGGAAGGGTGGACTTACCATTCTAAGGACTTAGGTGTGTTCTCCAGAAACGTGTCAAAAATGGCCCTAGGGGTAGTTTGGTCATTTTTCACCGAAGTGGACTAGCAGGCACTGGTGTTGACCTGGGTTTTGAGTGTTTCCGCCACTCTGATGGCGGTCCCTTGATACAGAGGTTTGTTGGCAATTCCCTATATTGACCTACTTGCGAGTATTTCTACTACTCTGACAGTTGCGATGTTTGCAGGTACTTCTGCTACTTTGGCGATTCGCGATCATTCTCGAGACTACCTGATCTCGAGAAGCTGCTAAAGAGACTTAGCGCCTGAGAAGTCAACTTTCTCAGAAGGCGTGTTAAAATGGACATTTTTACATTGACGGGCTAGCTGGTGCCAAAGGTGGACTATTCTACCATCTCGGGGACTTAGGGTCTCATCCCGATCGAATGGTTTGAAGGGACTTACCGCTCCAAAGAAACTTTCTTCAGAAAATGTGTCGGATAGGATAGACTTACTGTCTCAAGGAATCAACTTTCTCGAGAGAGGGATTAAAATTAGAATTGGCAAAGGGGACTTACCGTCTTCGAAAAGATGTGCCTATTGGAATTAGAAAGAGGATTTACAGTCTTCGGAAAGACGTGCCTAATTTGGAATTAAAAAGGGGACTTACAGTCTTCGAAAAGACGTGCCTGATTTGGAATTGGAAAGGAAACTTACCGTCTTCAGAAAGACGTGCCTACAGGATCAGACCAAACAATGCCCACAAGGGCATTTTGGTCATTTTGCCTCTATTTGGCGCCAGGCCAAAATTCCTTCTGGTGGCGCTAGTGTTGCGCCCAGTTTTTTTGCACTCAAGGAATACTCATACAAGTGGGAAAAATGCTGTACTCTCTCGTTAGAACTCACTCTCCTAGAAGAATGAGTGCGATTAGGTTTGAATTGAAAATTGATTTGAATAAAGGGCTTTTGAAAAAGATTGGAGTCGCCACCTAACTTGATAGAGGTGAGTTAGGTCACCTAAAAACTAAAAATAATCTGAAGACTACACTTAGGGTTTTTGAAAAACGATTTCGAAAATATCTCCTCAAGAGAGGGTTTTCAAGAAAACAGGTTGTTTGGCAACCTTTGGAAAATATTTAGCCCTTTTCAAAAAAATAACTCCTTTTGGTCTTTGAAAATAGTGATTCAGGTTCGGAGGTTGGTTACGTGTAGGGAAGACGCACTAAGCCATCACCCTACCCTACCCTTTCGGTACCTACATGTCAATCTATCCCAGATTCACCTATAAGAGTCTTTAACTAACTAACGTTCAATTCTATTCACTCTAGAAAAACAATGTTTGAAAAGAAATGATGCATGAGATGCAAGTGCAACATAAGACTTGATTTAAAAATAGATTCGGGAATAGAAGAATTTGATTTGATTTTAGAAAAGAGATTTGAAAGGATAGATTTGAAATTGAAATTGAAAAGATATTTTGAGAAAAGGGGATTTGAAAATAGAAATTTGAAATTGGAAGTTTGAAAATAGATTGGAGATTTAAAAAGATTGTGGAATTTGAGATTTGGAAAATATGGAGGAATTTGAAATTTGAAAGAAGTTGTGACCGCACCCATGAGGGTTGCCTACGTATCCTTTTAAAGGAATCAAGTCAGTCGTAGTTCGGACAAGAGTTCGATAGAGGATAGAATGTTCGATTGGGAGAAAGAGATTGAATTGAAAATTGGATAGAATATTGAGAGATTGAACTTTGATTGGAAGATTTAAAAAGAGTTGACTTTGGAAAACTTAGTTTTAACAAACCTTGACTTAGGAAAGAGAAGGGACTTAGGAAAGAGTTGACTTGGAAGAGTTTTAGGAGAGATAGGACTTAGGAAAGGTTTGAATTAGGAAAGGTCCGATTTAGGAGAGTTTCGAATTAGGAAAGTTTTCAAATTAGGAAAGTATCATTTTAAGAAAGTTTTGGAATTAGGAAAGTTTTCAACTTAGGAAAGTTTTGAATTTGAAATGTTTTGAAATAGGAGAGTTTTGGAAAGTTTAGAAAACAAGGAAGTTTTGAAAATAAGAAAGTTTTAAGTTTAGAAAGTTTTGAAATTTGGAAAGATTTGAAGTTTTAGGAAAGTTTAGAATTTAGAAAGTTTTAGATTTAGAAAGTCTTAACTTAAGAAAGTTTTGAACTTGGAAAGCTTTGAATTTGGAAAGATTTTGAAATTTAGAAAGTTTTAGAGTTTGAGTTTTAGAAAATCTTGAAATTAGGAAAGGTTTGAATTTAGGGAAGGTTTGAAAACTTAGATTTGGAAAGTTGAGATTTGGAAAGGGATAAAGTTAGGAAAGGGTTGAATTAGGAAAGATTTGGAAGCTTAACATTTAAGGAAAGTTTTGAAAGCCTTAGAAAACTTATGATTTAGGAAGGTGGGAAATTAGGAAAGAGAGGAATTAGGAAAGATTTGGATTAGGAAGGGATTGGATTTTGTTTCTAAAAGAGAAGGTTTGATTTTGTTTCCAAAAACGTAGGATTGGATTTGGTTTCCCAAACGGGAGGATTTGATTTGGTTTCCTAAAGGGAAGATTGGAATTGACAAGGATTTGGAAAGGGAGGTTTTAGAAACCCTAGATTTGGAAGGCTATAGTTTTGACGTAAAAAATAGGTTTTTTGGAAATATGAATCGTTTGGAAGTGAAAACAAGAGGTTTTGAAAACTTAGGTCTTAAGGCAAGTTTGAAAACCATGTTATTGGAAAGAAAATTAGGGCTTCCTAATCGTGGGTTCTAGGGCTTGACTTAGGCTCCAAGAAAAGAGTTTTGGAAAGTGCATTTTTTGGAAAAAGGGATTTTTGGAAAGGAAACCTAGAGAGGAGTTTTTGGAAAGTGAATTTAAAGGTAGAGTTTTTGGAAAGAGATTTTTAAAGAGAAGGAGTTTTTGGAAAGTTTGCTTTTGGAAACGAAGATTTTAGAAGGAAAATCCTAGAGGGGAGTTTCTAGAAGAAAGATTTTGGAAAGAGAGTTTTTGGAAAGATTTTTAGAGAGAGTTTTTCTAGGAAAGAGACCTAGGGAACATTTTTGGAAAGTGGGCTTTGAAGAGAGCGTTTTGAAAAGGGGTTGAAAAAGGGAGTTTGGAAAAATAGATCTTTGGAGGGAGTTTTTGAAAACAATTTTGGAAAGAAGAGTTTTTGCGAAGCATGTTGGAGAAAAGATTTTTAGAAAGAGAGACTTTTGAAAAGAGAGTTTTTAGAAGGTATAAAAATGTCACACTTTCCTAAAGCAATTCTAACCATAAGAAGGCTAGAACCACTTTAGGAAAGTGGTTTTGAAAATAACAAAGGTTTGAAAATATGGACCATGAAAGTCACTTTAAATGTCACATTTTCCTAAAGCAACCCTAGCCATGGAAATGCTAGAATCACCCTAGGATTGTGATTTTGAAAACAAGTTTTTGAAAAGGAGATTTTGATGCGATTTTGAAAACAATTTTGAAAACAACTTTGAAAACAATTTTTGGAAAATGCAAGATCATGATATGCACAATACAATTTTAGGGTCGTGAACATACAAGGTTAAGGCTTCACCACATAATCAAGGGGGTCGAACCCACATGGTCTCCGATTAGCCTAAAGGAAAGCCCCCGACACGGTGACTCTCCGATAGTCTAATCCTACACATGGACTGGGAGTCCCCTTGTTTCACGCATGCAAAGAAAGGGGGGAAAGAGATGGGGGATTAAAATAGAGAAAACCCAAGTGGGTTAGGAGAGAGAAGAGAGAGGGGGGAAGTGCAAAAAAGTAAAACGAAAGCCTACCGTATGTCTTCTTTATTTTGCACGCCTTGCTTGTCTTCAGTCTTCGGTTTTCGTCTTGATCTTCGTCTTCAATCTTCAAGAGTTGTCTTCAAACTTTAGATTGCAGCTCTTCAAGTTTTCAAAGGAGGGTTGAAGGCTAGTGTATGAGTTTATAGGTGTGTGTATGAGTGTATAAAAGGCTAGGGTTTAGTGTATGGTGACTAGGGTTTAGGGAGTGTTCGAGCTCTGTATATCGAATTATATGATTTTTAGATTGAGTTTTCGGACCCCTTTCACGTTGGACGAGGCTCTGTATTTATAGAGGTTGGACAACTCTAGTGCCTGTTGCAGTGGCACAGGCCAAACTTTACACTGACGCCACTAGGAGTGGTGCTAAGCCATTTTTTGGCTTGGCGCCACTACTAGTGGTGCCACTACTAGTGGCGCCAGCCATTTAGAAAATGTTTAAGGTCGGCAAGTGACGTATCTTTGACTAGATTTGGGTGCCTGTACTAGTGACTACCATGCAATTTTTAGCCTGGCTTCACTAGGAATGACTCCAGAAAGTCCAGGAAGGAGTTTGGAAGACCGGGAATGACCTGGAAGGCCGAAAAAGAGCAGGAACACTTAAAATAGTGTCTCGGAGGTATTTGACTTGAAAAGTGAGAATAGAACGTGTCAGAAAGGTTGACTGGGCCTTTAGGGGCAAAACGGTCAATCGGATCGGGAAGCTGCCGGGACGAACTTAGACTGTCCCAGAAGAAGACTCGAGATTTGGAAACATTATTCAGAATGTTTCCAAAGGTTGCCGGTTTGATACCCAGAGCCGGTGTGGTCAAAAAAGGTGACCGGCCCACCAGGGGCAAAATGGTCATTTTGCACCAGGTTGGCCGGAACTGACTCGAAATGATCTGGAAAGATAAAGGGAGGTTGAGAACACTATAAAAAGCATTCTCAGGAAGCTACCGGTTTGATACCCAGAGCCAGTGTGGTTCCCGGGGCGTTTGGATGCCTAGGGGCGTTTGGATGCCTAGGGGCAGAATGGTCATCTCGACCGGAAAGTCTCGGAAAAGGCACAAGGGGCAGTTTGGTCATTTTTCACCGAAGTGAGCTAGAGGTACTAGTGTTGACTTGGGTTTTGAGTGTTTCTGCCACTTTGACGGCGGTCGTCGTGACACAGGGGTTTGTTGGCAATTCCCTATGCCAACCTGTTTACGAGTATTTCCGCTACTCGAACGATTGTGATGTTTGCGAGTATTTTTGCTACTCAGACCATCTCGAGGAATAAACTATCTCGAGAGAGGGATTGGAAAGGGGACTTATCATCTTCGAAAAGACGTGCCTGATTTGGGACCGTTTCGAGGAATAAACTATCGAGAGAGAGGGATTGGAAAGGGGACTTACAGTCTCTGAAAAGACGTGCCTGATTTGGAACCGTCTTGAGGAATAAACTGTCTCAAGAGAGGGATTGGAAAGGGGACTTACCGTCTCCAAAAAGACGTGCCTGATTTGGAACCGTCTCGAGGAATAAACTATCTCGAGAGAGGAGTTGGAAAGGGGACTTACCGTCTCCGAAAAGACGTGCTTGATTTGGAACCGTCTCGAGGAATAATCTGTCTCGAGAGAGGGGTTGGAAAGGGGACTTACCGTCTCCGAAAAGACGTGCCTGATTTGGAGCCGTCTCGAGGAATAAACTGTCTTGAGAGAGGGGTTGGAAAGGGGACTTACCGTCTCCGAAAAGACGTGCCTGATTTGGAACCGTCTCGAGGAATAAACTGTCTCGAGAGAGGGGTTGGAAAGGGAACTTACCGTCTCCGAAAAGACGTGCCTGATTTGGAGCCATCTCGAGGAATAAACTATCTTGAGAGAGGGGTTGGAAAGGGGACTTACCGTCTCCGAAAAGACGTGCCTGATTTGGAGCCATCTCGAGGAATAGACTGTCTCGAGAGAGGGGCTGGAGTTGGAGGACATTTTGGTCATTTTGCTTCTATTTGGGCCTGGCGGGCCCGCTAAGCGATAGACAGATGGGATTCGGACTTGGAAAGTTGGTTTTGGTTGGAATATGCCCACAATGACTTGAACACAAGTCTAAACAAAGTGTAGACTGCCGAGCGGTCAAAAATGGGTGCTTACAGCTGCCCCCCTTTTTCTGTCTTTGCTTGTTAAAGATAGAAAACGATAAAAGTAAGAGTCCTATGTTGACCGTGAGGCAGTCAAAAGGATGGACATTGAGAATTTTTCGACAACGGGGGTTGAAAATGGATAGCGGGCCAAAAAGGCCTTCGAAAACGAGTTTTGGCGGGAAAAATGGCAAAGCTGCCCAAAATTTGAACCTGGCGCCACTAGGAGTGGCGCCTTTGGCCAAAAAACCTTGGCACCTCTGCTAGTGGCGCCAGGCTTAGGATTAAAACCAGAAAATTTTCTGGTCCGAACACCTACGGGATTTGAAGAGTTTTCACAAATTTGTGAGGCATTGCGAGGAATCCATCTTGGACATTGAAGGAGTACTTCTTGGAGACCACGGGTGATTGCCGGAAGGAGACCACGTTGCCGGAAAAGTCGCCGGAAGAGAAGATTTTGCCGGAGAACTTCCAAAAAGTGAGTTTTTAAATTTTGTTGATTTTGATGTGTAGAAGTTCGTTTGAATCATGTGAATAGTGGAACTCGATGTTTTTATGTGTTTTGAACATGATGGTGATATTATTTTTACATTTTGGTGCTTGTTTGATTGAATTTGAGTAATTTTATGTGAATATGTAAAGGGGATTTTCTGCAGAAATCGTGAATTTGTTCCTACAGACTTGGGCATTGGGTTTTTCTAGCTATATTTTTGTATAATGTGCCTTAGAAAAATGTGTTTAACAACCATATGAAGTTTCGTGATTTTTTAAAAACTCGGTGCATTTTTGATTTTCTGAAAAATATAAAAATATTTAGAAAATTAGAAAAATTAGGAAAACTTGTGAGATTGATGAAATTTTTAAAGTTTG
This sequence comes from Euryodendron excelsum, assembly GCA_033060915.1. NCBI lineage: Eukaryota > Viridiplantae > Streptophyta > Magnoliopsida > Ericales > Pentaphylacaceae > Euryodendron > Euryodendron excelsum. Next base: position 14,579,239 of record CM065384.1, on the reverse strand, counting down.
AAATTTGGAAAAATATTGGAAGATTTTAAAAAAAATTTGAGATGATTTTGAGAAATTTTGAAAAACTTTTAAAAACCATTGATTTATTTGAAAAATAAAACATGTATTTTCAAAATTTTGAAAAATTGAAAATGTGTGCGGGTGCTGATGTCATGTGATTGTGACAATGTAAGGTGTGTGTTTTGTATTTTGTGTTGATATCATGGGTGTTGTAGGGGCCATTTTTAAACGGGACTCTGCCAAAATTTTTAGAAATTAGGGAAAAGGTTAGAAAAAGTTTTTAAAAATAAAATCTTTTTGAAGGAAAAAAAAAAAACAGAAAACCCTTGAGATTTGATTTGAAGTTGAAAAATCGAGAGGTGTGCGTGGGAATTTTTCTTTGACTTATCATTCGAAATCCTTTATTTGTTCCGTTTGTGTTAGTTGTTTATTTTATTTTACTGTTATTTGAATTGCATGTATGGTATGTTAATATCTCTTACCTTTGCTTACCTTTCTAGGATGGTAGACGCGGTTTTGAGTCGACTGAGAGCTTGGCACAGTAGCTACCCTCCGGATGAGCAGGATATTTTTCGCTGGTCCTTTGGTCGGGTACTGTCACTTCTATTGGTGCGGCTCATTCCCGAGCTCATGGAGGCGGTGATTCCCTTCTGGCAACCTGACTTGTCTCTTTTCCGCTTTGGAGAGTGCGAGCTTACCCCTACTCCTCACGAGTATGGGTTTCTTCTTGGTTTCCGAGATATTTCTGCTGACACTGTGGGACCCCTCTTTCCGGATGGTTGTATTACATTGGTTTCGTCCCAGCTCGGATTTAGACGCGCAGTTCTTTCATCTTCTTCTTTGCCCCAGTTTCCCAGCAGAGTTCCTCTTTTCCCGTTTTGAGTTTCCCACGGGTATGCGAGTTCATTCAGGTGAGTGGCACACTTCCCAGGATTGGGCTGTTTCTTGTATGGTTGCTTTGGCCTTGCTTATTCTGAACTTCTTGGTGTTCCCCCGAGAAAATGATTTAGTGGACTGTCGACGCTGTGCACCGCTGGCCTTGATCCGTAAGGGGCATTCCTATGCTCCTATGATTGTAGGAGAGACCTCCGTGAGTCTTACAAGATTCCAGCAGACCCTTGACGCTCGTTTCTGGGGATGTGCTACTCTCTTCCAGCTCTGGGCGATTGGTCACTTGTTTGTTACACCTTTGTTCCAGCACACGTGGTATCTTGAGCTCGATCATATACACTCCCTAGTAAGATCTCAGCGTGTCATGGCAGATGAGGGGAGATTTCAGTAGACCGCTGCATCCTGGGCTGACTATCTCCAGAGCATGAGGTCGAGCACTGTCCAGTGGTATTCAGGACTGGTTGGTAGATATTGCTTGAGAGTTTGACCTTTCGGGAGGGCCTTCCTGCCCTTTGCAGGCCTGCGGGGCATTACCCCTTTCTTCGGTATTTGAGTTCTGCGACAGCTTGGTAGGAGTTAGGATATCCCTTATTTAGCATTTGCAGCTAAGTTTACTCTTTTCTTTGAGGCATCGATCCTTGAAGCCTTGGTGAAGAGAGTTATGGATACATGGAGATCCTTGCTTCCTCACGTTGATGATGATGGTCACTTCTCTGTCATGCCCCTTGCGACTGAGGCATATCACTATTGGCTTTGATGCTACGTGCTAGGTCCCAACAGACTTGGAGACCTTCTTATTGAGACTCATTTACCTCCCGTAGGGTACACTGACTTCTTGATTGCTATGATTATTCAAGGGCGTCGTCATAGGCGGGACAACCGCCAACTAATACAGACATTGCATGACCGGTTGAAAGCGAGGAATGCTGAGGTGGCTTCGCTAGAGATACAGCTAGCAGCTGCCAGATCGACCCATGGTGATCTACCTTCGAGTACTGTGAGGGGACGTAGGCGGCCGTGAGGTATTCTAGACAGCTCCACCTCCCTGGAGACTGATGCGACGGATAGCCAGTCCTTGCGGGAGGCTATGGAGTCCCTTACCTGAGAGAGGGACATGCTTCTGGCCAGATGTGCGGACTACGAGCGAGGCCGACCTGGGTCTTCTACAGCTAGTACTTCTTTGAGTGCTCCTTTTGTGGTTGGCGAGCCAGTGGATCCCTGCATAGCTGATTCCTCCTCTAATAATGACGGGGAGCGATATATTTTTGCCCCTCGCTCTTAGATTTACTGATTTCTGTATTTGTAAAAAAAAACAAACTTTGTTTAGTATTATGCCTCGTTGTGTCTTATGAATTCATGACCTCTCGTACTTTTGATATGGTTTTCCAGTATGATTAGTATAGCAACAAATTTGGGGAAAGTTAAATGAAAATCACAGCTTAACGAAGAATAACTCCCTTTTGTTTGATTCTCTAACTCACTGATTGTCCCGCGAAAGGAACCCCTATTTCCTTTAATCCTAGCTGGGCTAAGTCGGAGAATGCCTTTCGAGACGCCTTCCGACTTTTACACTGTTGCTTTCATACATTAACTTCTGGGGAATGCAGACGCTTGAGCTATTTCTTACATCTAAATCTCTTGCTCCCAACCCTCCCCTTTTTTTTTTTTTTTTTTTTGCTATTTTTACTACTAGTGCCCCTGGAGGTTTTCACCAGTCCCAACTCTGTCATTTTTGCACCAAGGCGCCTTCGCAGGTTTTCGCCAGGGTCAACAGTTTTGTATCTTGCCACATCCCTACTTTTTTTTTACCTACGGCGCCCTTTCGGGTTTTCACTGCATCCTTAGGAAGCGCTTAACTTTTTTCTCTCCTTTCTCTCTCTTTCCTCAGCTTGGTCTCCGGTTTCTGTTGAGAAGCTCTTAAACGCTACTTGCATCATTCTCCAGCCAACGGCATATTTTAGTAAGCTCATTTGGACTAATCAATTTAACTTTAATCTGAAAGGACTTTTAGGGTTTGTAGTGTGGTTTTTTACTCTTGAAAGAAAAAAGAAAAGGATCAAGCCTACCATTCTACTAGTGATCACCGTCAATGATTTTTGGTTTAGTAGCACTTTTTCGCGTCTTCTCATCTTTCACCGTCAATGATTTTTTTATTTTTTTTACCAACAACGTTAATACCAATGTTTGTGCGAACTCAAAGTAATACTTCAAGGGCTTTTTTCCCTTTTTTTTTTTTTTTTATGTATATCTGAAGTGCCTCTACTTTAACTTAACATGATCACTTCGTTGGGGAATGTTTCTGAAAGAAAGTAATCGGCACTAAGGGTTTGGCAAAGGTTATATATATGCATTTTAATTGGATAGAAAATGAAACGAGGGCCTCTTGTCATCCTAGAATTAGATTGTTTAGTCCATAGAGCTTTACCCTTGAAACATTACCTTATTGATTAGTGAAGAATGAAGAAAGTAGATTTTATTGCTTCCCCACAGAAACCAAAGGCCTAACTTTCGGCATCATATGTAGTAGTGCTTGACAGCATCTGAATTCAATGGGCTAGGGAATTCTTGGCCATCCATTTCCTCCAAAACGAGAGCTCCTCCAAACAGGACCCTCTTTACCACGAATGGCCCCTCATACTTTGGAGCAAATTTCCCCTGTGTTGCCTTCTGATGGGGGAACACCTTCTTGAGCAACAAATCTTATGGTTGGAACGATCGAGGTTGTACTTTCTTATCAAACGTTCTGGCCATTCACCTTCTGTAACATTGAGCGTGATAAACCGCAGCTAGCCACTTCTTGTCCAGCAAACAGAGTTGGGCATACCGGTCTTTAATCCATTCTGCTTCATCTAGTTTGGTTTCTGCTAAGATCCGTAAAGAAGGAATCTCAATCTCAATCTCAACAGGGATGACCGCCTCAGTGCCATAGACCAGCTCGAAAGCGGTACTTCCGGTGGAGACCCTTATAGTAGTTTGGTAAGCCATCAATGCAAAGGAAGTTTCTCATGCCAATCTCTGTAGTTGTCAATCATTTTTCGGAGTATTCTCTTAATGTTCTTGTTAGCTGCTTCTACTGCTCCATTCATCTGAGGTCGGTAGGTGACCGAATTCCGATGTGTAATACGAAATGTTTGGCATAGCTTTGACATCAACTCGTTGTTCAGATTGGAAGCATTATCGGTAATGAGTGACTCGGGAATACCATACTGGCAAATGATATGATTTTTTATGAACCTTTCCACAACCCTTTTAGTGACATGAACATAAGAAACGACTTCTACCCATTTAGTGAAATAATCAATGGCGACCAAGATGAAGCGATGGCCGTTGGAAGCTTTAGGAATGATTGGACCAATCATATCTATCCCCCACATAGAAAAAGGCCATGAGGCTGACATAGAATGGAGCTTAGTCGGTGGTGCTTTGATCTTATCCCCGTGTATCTAACATTTGGACACTGAAGAACGTATATAATGCAATCTGACTCCATTGTTGACCAGTAATACCCTGTCCGGAGAATCTTCTTTGCAAGCGTGTGGCCATTCATGTGGGAACCGCAAACTCCCTCGTGCACTTCCTCCATAATAACTTTGGCTTCGGTGGTATTGACACATCTTAGAGGTCCAAACCATGATCTCCTGAAAAGCTCATTTCCAGCCATGAAGTAGTGTCCCGCCAAACGAAAAATGGTCTTCCTATCATGTTGTGTTACTGCATCGAGGAACGTCCTGGCTTGGATATACCTCTAGATGTCATAAAACCATGGTTTCTCGTGGGGTTCAATAGTTGTATGCAGGCAATAGGAGGGGACATCCCTGGTAAAGATCTATAGAGGGGGGATTTCAGTGCCCCTATCGACCTTGATTGTTGCAGCTAACGTAGCTAAGGCATCAGCAAAGCTGTTCTCAACTCGGGGTACGTGACGAAAATCCATGCTTTTGAATAGCTGACACAAATCTTTGACCTGTTGATGATACGGGGAAAGTTTAGTATCTCGAGTTTGGTACACGTCACTGGATTGCTGAATGACCAGATCTGAATCGCCGAGAACAACCAATTCATCAATCTTCATTTCTAATGCCAATCTTAGTCCCAGAATGCAAGCCTCATATTCGGCGATGTTATTGGTGCAGAGTTCAAGTTGTAGCTTAACCACAATAGGATAATGACTGCCTGTTCTTGACACTACTACTGCCACAATGCTGGCTCCCCTTTTGTTAGCAGCGCTGTCAAAAAACATCTTCCACCCGGCTGGTTCTTGCTCTTAAGATGCACCATCAAAGCATAGTATATTTTCATCAGGAAATTGGAGCTCCATGGATTGATAATCATCAATAGGATTCTCGGCCAGATAATCAGCTATCACCTGCCCCTTGATTGCTTTACTGGTAATGAACACAATGTTGAATTCTGACAGAATCATGTGCCATCGAGTAATTCTGCTGGATAGGGTTGGTTTCTCGAATATATACTTGAGGGGACCCATTTGAGAGATGAGGATGGTGGTATGATAAAGCATGTAGTGTCGAAGCCTGCGAGTTGCCCAGGCTAATACGTAGCAGGTTTTCTCGAGATCGGAATACTTTGCTTCGTACGGCAGAAATTTCTTACCGAGGTAATAAATGGCTTGCTATTTTCTTCCCGTTTCATCATGCTGCCCTAAGACGCTTCCCATGGAAGTATCTAACACTGACATATACATTAACAAAGGACGTCTCGGGGTTGGTGCCACTAGGACAGGGGGGTTCCGAAGATATTCTTTAATTTTCTCAAAAACTATTTGACAATTATCATCCCACTCTTTTGGAATGTCTTTTTTAAGGAGCTTGAAAATAGGCTCGCACAGGTGAGTCATTTGGGCGATGAACCTGCTGATAAAGTTTAATTTTCCTAGAAAAGATCGAACCTCCTTTTCGCCCTTTGGTGTAGGCATTTCAACAATGGACTTTATTTTGGCAGGATCAACCTCTATCCCCTTTTCATTGACTATAAACCCTAGCAGCTTCCCTAAAGATACTCCGAATGTGCATTTGGCAGGATTTAGCTTAAGCTGATACCTACAGAGGCGGTCAAACACCCTCCGCAAGTTGAACAGGTGGTCCTTCCGCTGCTTGGACTTGACGATCATGTCATCCACATAGATCTCTACTTCCTGATGCATCATGTCATGGAATAAGGTTACCATGGCCTTTTGGTAGGTTGCCCCTGCATTGCGAAGTCCGAATGGCATGACTTTATAACAGTATACTCCCTAGGGGGTAATGAAAGCAGTCTTCTCTCGATCCTCCTCAGTCAGCTTGATCTGATTATATCCTGAAAAATCATCCATGAAGGAAAACATTCCATGACCGGCCGTGTTGTCAACAAGCAAGTCTATGTGTGAGAGAGGAAAATCATCCTTTGGACTAGCCCTGTTGAGGTCCCAAAAGTCAATACACATCCGCACCTTGCCATCTTTCTTAGGTACCGGGACAATATTAGCTAGCCATTGGGGATACTCTACTACTTGCAGGAATCCTGCCTGGAGTTGTTTAATCACCTCCTCTTTGATCTTCAAGCTCCATTCAGGCTTCAATCTTCTTAGCTTCTGCTTAAAGGGTTTCACCTGTGGGTTCAAGGGTAATCGATGTTCCACAATGGATTTATCCAGCCCGGGCATGTCTTAATAGGACCACGTGAAAACATCCAAGTATGCACGCAATAATTCCAATAATTCTTTGCGCTGCCATTGATCTAAGCCTATACCAATTCTAAGCTCCTTTGGGTCCCCTTCATTTCCCAAATTAACGGTTTCTGTTTCCTTAATGTTTGGGGTATTACGATTTTCATGTCTTTCTATTTGTTCCCGAATTTCCTCTGGCACTTCCTCTGAAAAATTTACATCTTCTTTAATTCCCAGTTATCGGTAATCAAACTCGGTGTTCAAGTCATCATTTATCAAGATTGGCATTCTTTGGATTAGCTGAGTAAGATATCGGATGCAAGGGTCCCTAGCATGGAAAATAGTGTACAATGAATCAAACAAGAAAGGAATATTTTCTCGTTGATAACTTGATTTTTAAAAAAAGTTAAGATAAATAAATTAAAAGGACAAAGTTTGTTTATGGCGAATCAGTTGCTCCAGGATCTCGCTCTAATAAGCTTTGTACTGAAACTTCCGAGCACGGATGATGTCTTTACTAGCCCAATTATGCAAATTTTTGCCTGGCAGCATCACTCGAATGGATCCGTCTTGAGTTATTCCAAGGTTAGCTATCATGACGGGCACTTCTTCTTGGACTTTTCTCTTCTTCCTATTTGCTGTAGACATTCCTTTCCCCATGTCCAACTGCTTGAATTGGCTCGAGAGTTCCACGACAGCTTTCCTTTCAGCCCTCTTCTTCCGCACTGCTTCTATTTTCTCCTTTCTCATGGGTTTCAATCCCAACCCAAAGGTGGGTTCAGCCGATGGTATTTCTACGACTTCAGGTCTTCCTTGTAAACATCTCCCTAGGCCTTTGCCCGGATGGAAACCGTTTGCTTTAAAGTATCGTACTATCATCTGAGAGTTCTTGGAATATTTTGGCTCTACTTGATCTTCTTTCTGTACAACAGTGATATACTCGAATGACTGAAAGCAAGAGGGTAATTCGGTGTCAGATGTAACCATATCAGCTTTGTATACAGCGAGCTCTTTTTTTGCAAAAATAGAGATTAGCTTGGAGCCCACGATGAACTTGACTTTCTGATGAAGGCTAGAAGGAACTGCACCCGCTGAATGAATCCAAGGCCTTCCTAATAGCAGATTGTAGACCGTCGGAATATGTAAGACTTGGAATTTAATTGTGAAGGTTACTGGTCCTATCTTAACAGGCATTTCAATTTCCCCTATAGCTTCCCTCCGAGAACCGTCAAAGGCACGAATGATCATACCACTATTTTTTAAGTAAGTTTGGTCCATTCCCAGCCTTTCCAGGGTAGAATATGGTCACACATTCAACGCCGACCCATTATCTATCAATACTTTGGCTACCATTCTTCCTCTTGTTCTTACAGTGATATGCAGAGCCCGGGTATGGCCTGTTCCATCAGCAGGAATCTCGTCATCAAAGAAGGTGATGATGTTTGGAGCCATGATGAGGCTCACCATGTTATGTAGGTTATCTGGTGTGAAACTCTCAGGCACATGAGCATCCTTAAGGATCTTTATTAGAGCGTCCCGATGCACTTCAGAAGTGAACAACAAACCCAACATCGAAATATGGGCTGGGGCTTTCCTAAGTTATTCCAAGATGTCGTAGTCAACCTTCCCTAGAGCTTTGGCAAATTCTGACATCTCTTAATCTGTCAGTTGGTTAGAGCATTCTCCCTCCTTATCCTTTCCCTTCCTTTTTCTTTCCATTTTAGCAGAGATATAGAGGTGCCCTGACCGAGTCATTCCCCCTATTTCTGCCACGGGTTCACCGGTGCCCCCATCAGGTGGGTAATTCCATGGGACATTATGAAGACTAGGTATTGGCGGTTGGGTTGCAATGGAGAAGAATTATCCTTGGACTTATAGGGTTGGTGAGGATGGGTAGGGTGGTGGGCACAATTGGCTTCTTTGGCAAGACTACAGGTAGCTTAGGTCGTATACTCCTTGGATGTTGGTTTGAGGTTCAGGTCGAGCCATAGCCATTATAGGTTCAGGTTCGATATAATGTAGTAAGGGCAAGGTGATAACGGGAAGGGTCCGGTAAAGTTTCTATGGTTAGGTCCATGTCGGGTTGATAGGATTACGTGGTTAGGAAGGAATGATCTTGGTATTTGGGCTCTTCTTGGGCATGAATTATCCCTTCTGGAATTGCCGTAAGTGGGTTGCGCAGGGGATCCAATGGTATATTCTCCTGAAGCTTGTGAACCATGACCTTCACTATTATGGAAGATGTTGGACCAGTATTCATTACCTATAACAATGACGACAACGGTTACAAATGAGGGTTCAGTTCTTGGAGAATTCTATGCAATGCATGCCCTAGGGTGCTCTTCTTTAGGAGGGAAACCAGCCATGATGTATTAGCCCACTCTTGGAGATAGGGGATTTGCCCCTGTCTGCAGACACCTTACCGCTAGGTAGGAGCCTTCAGCCATCCACACATTTATTCGTAAAAATAAAGAAGTACATTATTTTAAGTTTAATGTACAAAAGAATTGAGATACATTTTAATAGGGGGAGGGGGGACATTGTCCTTGGGACTTCCACCTATCTACTTTTACAAAGGGAAAACCTAAACTACTCTTGAGTCTTCGGATCCGCCTTCGTTGGATTTGATGTCGAGGAGGTTGTTGAGGGACCTTGCTGATTGGTTGCCTCTTATCTTCATGGCAATCCTATCTCCGTGAGCATAAAGGGATTGGGGCCCCTCTTATGGAATGAATTGAGATGCACGCAATGAGTCCTTAAGGTTACACGGGAACCCTTAAGGTTTGGGTAGGTTTAATGCAAGAGAGAGTGATTGTGGTATCGCTCTCAATGGGTTGATCATATGCATAAGAATGCAGTGACTTGAGTTACTTAGAATTCTTGTCTTGACATGGAATATTGAATGCATGAATATGGGTATGCAAAGAGTATAAGGAGAGAATGCACTAGCAAGATAAACGTGCATGCATGAGCAGTTAAACAGGCATTATAACAGTATGAATACAGGAATTATAACAGCAGGAATATACAGGTATAAATAAAAGCAAGAGCAGTCACCCTTTCCTCCGTGATTTTGAAAACGGTGCTCGTGTCTTAAATCCGGCAGAGGTTCAGCTATGCAAGGTGTCTATATGAGTATGAGGTTGAGGGTTGACTAATGCGTCCTAAAAAGGCTCGGTCCTCGGATCTTCAAACCTAGGCCCACTCCCCGAGGTGGTGCCATGATCGGTCGGTGATTCAAGCAGGGGAACCATCAAGAGGCCGTAGGTGAAGAAACTGATACAGCATCTTGCCCACAACCAATATACCGTTCCCCCTTTCTAACTAGAAAGGACATATCAGGGTAATAATGCAAGTATGCAGAATGCAAGTGCACATGCAGTGTGTGTGTGATTTTTAAAAGTGGAGGAAAGGGCCCAACAACTCCCATTCATCCTGTACATCACATTCATGCAAAGCAGTTAATAAAATTTAAACAAAATGTGTACCTACAAAACAAAGATGCAAGTTTTAATATGTGGATGACAAACACAATATAAGATAATATGAATAAATGCATGTTTTTTGAAAACAATTTTGAAAATTTAGTTTTGAAAATTTAAAGTGAATAGGATTGAACCAAGTTAGTTGAAGACTCTACAGGGGTGAAGGGTAAAGAAACATGACTACGGCCTAACCCTCTAAGTGTCCCCAGTAGAGTCGTCAGCTGTCGCGCCCAGATTTTTCGCACTTGAGGAACACTCACACAAGCGGGAAAAATGATGTACTCTCTCGTTAGAACTCACCCTCCTAGAAGAATGAGTGCGACTAGGTTTGAATTGAAAATTGATTTGAATAAAGGGCTTTTGAAAAAGATTGGAGTCGCCAACTAACTTGATTAAGGTGAGTTAGTTCACCTAAAAACTAAGAATAATCCGAAAACTACACTTAGGGTTTTTGAAAAATGATTTTGAAAATATCTCCGCAAGAGAGGGTTTTTAAGAAAACAGGTTGTTTGATAACCTTTGAAAAATATTTAGCCCTTTTTAGAAAAATAACTCCTTTGGTCTTTGAAAACAGTGATTCAGGTTCGGAGGTTGGTTACGTGTAGGGAAGACGCACTAAGCCATCACCCTACCCCGCCCTTTCGGTACCTACATGTCAATCTACCCCATATTCACCTATGAGAGTCTTTAACTAACTAACGTTTAATTCTATTCACTCTAGAAAAACAATGTTTGAAAAGAAATGATGCATGAGATGTAAGTACAACATAAGACTTGATTTAAAAATAGATTCAGGACTCGAAGAATTTGATTTGATTTTAGAAAAGAGATTTGAAAGGATAGATTTGAAATTGAAATTGAAAAGAGATTTGAGAAAAGGGGATTTGAAAATAGAAATTTGAAATTGGAAGTTTGAAAATAGATTGGAGATTTAAAAAGATTGTGGAATTTGAGATTTGGAAAATATGAAGGAATTTGAAATTTGAAAGAAGTTGTGACCGCACCCATGAGGGTTGCCTACGTATCCTTTTGGAGAAATCAGGTCAGTCGTAGTTCGGACAAAAGTCCGATAGAAGATAGAATGTTTGATTGGAAGAAAGAGATTGAATTGAAAATTGGATTAGAATATTGAAAGATTGAACTTTGATTGGAAGATTTGAAAAGACTTGACTTTGGAAAACTTGGTTTTAGGAAACCTAGACTTAGGAAAGAGAAGGGACTTAGGAAAGAGTTGACTTGGAAGAGTTTTAGGAAAGATAGGACTTAGGAAAGGTTCGAATTAGGAAATGTCCGATTTAGGAGAGTTTCGAATTAGGAAAGTTTTCAAATTAGGAAAGTGTCATTTTAGGAAAGTTTTGGAATTAGGAAAGTTTTCAACTTAGGAAAGTTTTGAATTTGAAATGTTTTGAAATAGGGGAGTTTTGGAAAGTTTAGAAAAGAAGGTAGTTTTGAAAACAAGAAAGTTTTAAGTTTAGAAAATTTTGAAATTTGGAAAGATTTGAAATTTTAGAAAAGTTTAGAATTTAGAAAGTTTTAGATTTAGAAAGTCTTAACTTAAGAAAGTTTTGAACTTGGAAAGCTTTGAATTTGGAAAGATTTTGAAATTTAGAAAGTTTAAGATTTAAAAAGTTTTAGAGTTTGAGTTTTAGAAAATCTTGAAATTAGGAAAGGTTTGAATTTAGGGAAGGTTTGAAAACTTAGATTTGGAAAGTTGAGATTTGGAAAGGGATAAAGTTAGGAAAGGGTTGAATTAGGAAAGATTTGGAAGCTTAACGTTTAAGGAAAGATTTGAAAGCTTTAGAAAACATATGATTTAGGAAGGTAGGAAATTAGGAAAGAGGGGAACAAGGAAAGATTTGGATTAGGAAAGGATTGGATTTTGTTTCTAAAAGAGAAGGTTTGATTTTGTTTCCAAAAACGGAGGATTGGATTTGGTTTCCTAAACGAGAGGATTTGATTTGGTTTCCTAAAGGGAAGATTGGAATTGACAAGGATTTGGAAAGAGAGGTTTTAGAAACCCTAGATTTGGAAGGCTATAGTTTTAACGTAAAAAATAGGTTTTTTGGAAATATGTATTGTTTGAATGTGAAAACAAGATGTTTTGGAAACTTAGGTCTTAAGGCAAGTTTGAAAACCATGTTTTTGGAAAGAAAATTAGGGTTTCCTAATCATGGGTTTTAGGGCTTGACGTAGGCTCTAAGAAAAGAGTTTTTGGAAAGTGCATTTTTTGGAAAGAGGGATTTTTGGAAAGGAAACCTAGAGAGGAGTTTTTAGAAAGTGAATTTAAAGGTAGAGTTTTTGGAAAGAGATTTTTAAAGAGAAGGAGTTTTTGAAAAGTTTGCTTTTGGAAACGAAGATTTTAGAAGGAAAATCCTAGAGGAGAGTTTCTAGAAGAAAGATTTTGGAAGGAGAGTTTTTAGAAAGATTTTTAGAGAGAGTTTTTCTAGGAAAGAGACCTAGGGAACATTTTTGGAAAGTGGACTTTGAAGAGAGCGTTTTGAAAAGGGGTTGACAAAGGAAGTTTGGAAAAATAGATCTTTGGAGGGAGTTTTTGAAAACAATTTTGGAAAGAAGAGTTTTTGGGAAGCATGTTGGAGAAGAGATTTTTAGGAAGAGAGACTTTTGAAAAGAGAGTTTTTAGAAGGTATAAAAATGTCACACTTTCCTAAAGCAATTCTAACCATAAGAAGGCTAGTACCACTTTAGGAAAGTAGTTTTGAAAATAACAAAGGTTTGAAAATATGGACCATAAAAGTCACTTTAATTGTAACACTTTCCTAAAGCAACCCTAGCCATGGAAAGGCTAGAATCATCCTAGGATTGTGATTTTGAAAACAAGTTTTTGAAAAGGAGATTTTGATGCGATTTTGAAAACAATTTTGAAAACAACTTTGAAAACAATTTTTGGAAAATGCAAGATCACGATATGCACAATGCAATTTCGGGGTCGTGAACATACAAGGTTAAGGCTTCACTACATAATCAAGGGGGCTGAACCCACGTGGTCTCCGGTTAGCCTAAAGGAAAGCCCCCGACACGATGACCCTCTGATAGTCTAATCCTACACATGGACCAAGAGTCCCCTTGTTTCAAGCATGCAAAGAAAGGGGGGAAAGAGATGGGGGATTAAAATAGAGAAAACCCAAGTGGGTTAGGAGAGAGAAGAGAGAGGGGGGAATTGCAAAAACGTAAAATGAAAGCCTACAGAATGTCTTCTTTATTTTGCGTGCCTTGCTTGTCTTCGGTCTTCGGTTTTCGTCTTGATCTTTATCTTCAATCTTCAAGAGTTATCTTCAAACTTTAGATTGCAGCTCTTCAAGTCTTCAAAGGAGGGTTGAAGGCTAGTGTATGAGTGTATAGGGGTGTGTATGAGTGTATAGAAGGCTAGGGTTTAGTGTATGGTGGCTAGGGTTTGGGAAACCTAAGAAAGCTAGGGTTTAGGGAGCGTTCGAGCTTTGTATATTGAATTATATGATTTTTAGATTGAGTTTTCGTACTCTCTTCACGTTGGAAGAGGCTCTGTATTTATAGAGGTTGGACAACACAGGCGCCTGTTGTAGTGGCGCCAGGCCAAACTTTACACTAGCGCCACTAGGAGTGGCGCCAGGCCATTTTTTGGCTTGGTGCCACTACTAGTGGCGCCATCCATTTAGGAAATGTTTAAGGTCGGCAAGCAACGTGTCTTTGACTAGATTTGGGCGCCTATACAAGTGACTACCATGCAATTTTTTAGCCTGGCTTCACTAGGAATGACTCCGGAAAGTCTGGGAAGGAGTTTGGAAGACCGGGAATGACCCAGAAGGCCGAAAAAGAGCAGGAACATTTAAAATAGTGTCCCGGAGATATTTGACTTGAAAAGTGAGGATAGAACGTGTCGGAAGGGTTGACCTGGCCTTTAGGGGCAAAACGGTCAATCGGATTGAGAAGCTGCCGGGACGAACTCAGACTGTCATGGAAGAAGACTCAAGATTTGGAAACATTATTCAGAATGTTCCCAAAGGTTTCCAGTTTGATACCCAGAGCTGGTGTGGTCGAAAAAGGTGACCGGCCTACCAGGGGCAAAATGGTCATTTTGCACCAGGTTAGGCAAAACTGACTCGGAATGATCCGGAAAGATAAAGGGAGGTTGAGAACACTATAAAAAACATTCTCAGGAAGCTATTGGTTTGATACCCAGAGCCGGTGTGATTCCCGGGGTGTTTGGATGCCTCGAGGCAGAATGGTCATCTCAACCGGAAAGTCTCGGAAAAGGCTCAAGGGGCAGTTTGGTCATTTTTCACCGAAGTGGGCTAAAGGCACTAGTGTTGACTAGGGTTTTGAATGTTTCCGCCACTCTGACGCGGTCGTCATGACACAGAGGTTTGTTGGCAATTCCCTATGTCAACCTGTTTACGAGTATTTTCGCTACTCAGACGGTTGTGATGTTTGCGAGTATTTCCGCTACTCAAACCATCTCAAGAAATAAACTGTCTCGAGAGAGGGATTGGAAAGGGGACTTATTGTCTTCAAAAACATGTGCCTAATTTGGGACCGTTTCGAAGAATAAACTATCTTGAGAGTGATTGGAAAGGGGACTTACTGTCTCCGAAAAGATGTGCCTAATTTGGAACCATTTCGAGGAATAAACTGTCTCGAGAGAGAGGTTGGAAAGGGGACTTACCGTCTCCGAAAAGACTTGCCTGATTTCGAACCGTCTCAAGGAATAAACTGTCTCGAGAGAGGGGTTGGAAAGGGGACTTACTGTCTTCGAAAAGATGTGCCTGATTTGGAATCGTCTCCGAATAAACTGTCTCGAGAGAGGGGTTGGAAAGGGGACTTACCATCTTTGAAAAGACGTGCTTGATTTGGAACCGTCTCGAGGAATAAACTGTCTCGAGAGAGGGGTTGGAAAGGGGACTTACCGTCTCCGAAAAGACGTGCTTGATTTGGAACCGTCTCGAGGAATGAACTGTCTCGAGAGAGGGATTGGAAAGGGGACTTACCATCTCCGAAAGGATGTGCCTGATTTAGGACTGTCTCGAGGAACAAACTATCTCGGGAGAGGAGTTGGAGTTGGAGGGCATTTTGGTCATTTTGCTTCTATTTGGGCCTAGCGGGCCCGCAAAGCGTTGGATAGACGAGATTTGGACTTAGAAAGTTGGTTTCAGTTAAAATATGCCCACAATGACTTGAATACAAGTCTGGACGGAGTGTAGACTGCCAAACGGTCAAAAATGGGGTGCTTACAGCTAGGCCAATATTTGGCTTGGCGCCACTAGTAGTCTAGTGGCGCCAAGTCACTTAGGAAAGTTTTAAAGTTTACAAGTAACAGATTTTCAGAAGATTTGGACGCTTGTACTAGTGACTACCATGTAATTTTTAGCTTGACTTCACTAGGAGTGACTCCGAAAGATTCGAGAATGATTTGGAGGGGCTGCGAATGACCAGGAAGGTCGGAAAGGGACAGAAACCCTTAGAATAGAGTCCTGGAGGTATTAGACTTGAAAAAATTATGACAGGACATGTTTGAAGGGTTGACTGGGCCATTAGAGGCAAAACGGTCAACCGAGCCAAAAAGCTACTGGGTTGGACTCAGAATATCCCAGAAGAAGGCTCGATGTTTAGAAACATTATTTAGAATGTTCCTAAAGGTTACTGGTTTGATATCCAGAGCCGGTGTGGTTGAAAAAGGCGACCGACCCACTAGAGGCAAAACGGTTATTTTGCACCAGGTTTGCCCGATTTGACTCATAATGAACTGGAAAGATAATAAAAGGTTGGGAATACTATAAAAAGCATTATTGGGAGGTTACCAGTTTGATACCCAGAGTCGGTGTGGTTCCCAGGTCGTTCGGATGCCTAAGTGCAAAATGGTCATCTTGACCGGAAAGTCTCGAAATTGGCCCAAAACCGACTAGAAGGCACCTAATCATGCCGGATTACCTTTGATACAATCTTTGACAGGTGGACTTACCATCCTGAGGACTTAGGTACTTTCTCGAGAAACATGCCAAAAATGGCCCTAGGGGTAGTTTGGTCATTTTTCATCAGAGTGGGCTAGTAGGCACTGGTGTTGACCTGGGTTTTGAGTGCTTCTGCCACTTTGACGGCAATCCCGTGATATAGGGGTTTGTTGGCAATTCCCTATATTGACATGTTTGCGACTGTTTTCGCCACTATGACGGTTGTGATGTTTACGAGTACTTTCACTACTCTAACGGTTCGCGATCATTCCTGAGACTGTCTGATCTCGGGAAGCTGCTAGATGGACTTGGCGCCTGAGGAATCATCTTTCTCAAAAGGCGTGGTGAAATGGACATTTCTGCATTGGCGGGCTAATAGGCGCTAAAGGTGGACCGTTCTACCATCTTGGGGACTTGGGGTCTTGTCCCAGTTGACGGGTTTGAAGGGATTTACCGTTTCGAAGAACTTTTTTCGAAAAATGTGCCGGACAGGATGGACTTACCGCCTCGAGGAATAAACTTTCTCGAGGGACAAATATGAATTAGAATTGGACTCGAAATTGGGTTGGAATTGGATTTGAAAAGGGAATTTACCGTCTTCGAGAAGACGTGCCCATTGGAATTGGACTGAACAATGCCCTCAAGGGCATTCTAGTTATTTTGCCTCTATTTGGTCCTAAAGGGCTCGCAAAGCTATTGATTGACGGGATTTAGACTTGGAAAATTGATTTCGATTGGAATATGTCCATATCGACTTGAATACAAGTCTGGACGAACTAGAGACTGCCGAACGGGCAAAAATGGGGTGCTTATAGCTACTCCTCTTTTTCTGTCTTTGCTTATCAAAGACAAAACGATAGAGCAAGAGTCCCATGTTGACCGTGAGGCAGTCGGAGGGATAGACTTTGGAAATTTTTGAAAACGAGAGCTTGGAAATGGATATTGGGCCCAGAGGCCTTTAAAAACGAGTTTTGGCTGGAAAAAGGGCAAAGTTGCCCGAAATTTGGAATTGGCACCACGACTTGCGATAAAAAATCAAAAATATTTCGGGTTCGAACACTTGCAGGATTTGAAGGATTTTTGTAAAACTGAGAGGCATTGCGAGGAAACCGACTTGGACATTAAAGGAGCACCTCTTAGGGAGCATGGGGGATTGCCGAAAGTAGATGCCGTCGCCGGAAAAGTCACCAGAAGAGAAGATTTCGCAAGAGAACTCCAAGAAGTGAGTTTTTGAGTTTATGTGGATTTTGATGTGTAGAATTTCGTTTGAACTATGTGAATAGTGGATATTGATGTCTTGATATGTTTTGAACACTGTGGTGATGATATTTTTGCGTTTTGGTACTTGTTTGATTGAATTTGAGTGATTTTGTGTGATTATGTGAAGGGGGTTTTTGCGGGAATTGGGGGTTTGTTCCTACAAGCTTGGGTGTTGAGTTTTTTGGCTAGATTTTTGTACTATGTGCCTTAGAAAAATATTTTTAACAGCCGTATAAAGTTTCTTGATTTTTTGAAAACTTGGTGAACTTTTGATTTTTTGAAAATTAGAAAAATACTTAGAAAATTAAGAAAATTTAAGAAATTTATCAAATTTTTAGACTTTAAAATTTAGAAAAATTAGGGAATATTTTAGAAAACATTTGAGACAATTCTGAAGAATTTTAGGACATCTTTTAAAACCGTTAACTTATTGAAAAAGAAGACATGTATTTTGAAAATTTTAAAAATTTAAAAAGTGTACACGGATGTTGACGTTATGTGATCGTGACGTTGTGAAGTGCATGGTTTGGGTTTTTGGTTGATGTCAAAGGTGTTGTAGGGACCGTTTTTAAACAAAACTCTGCCAAAATTTTTAGAAATTCAGAAAAAGGGGTTGGAAAAATCTTGGAATAAAATCTTTTTGAAGGGAAAAGATATAAAACCATTGAGGGTGGGACTTTTTTGGTGGAGAAGACTCCGAAAAACTCGAGCGCCTTAAAACTATTGGAGGAAAAATTTGGAAAAAGGACATGTTTTGAAAACAAATTTTGACTTATTAGAAAACTTAGAATTTTGATAAGAATTTCGAAAGATTGAAAATTTGAGAATTGAGTTTAAAGAAAACTTTTTGGAGGAAGAAGTTTTTAGAAAATCTTGGTTAAGATAGAAAAAGCTTGGGATGAATTTTGACTGGAAGATTTTAAAATTTAGACTTAGGACTCATTTGGAATTTTTGGACAAAACGTATAGAAATTCGTTTTGACTCGGAACGGAAAGTTTAAAATTAAAATGTGTAGGAAATTCATTTTGACTTAGAATTGGATTTAAAATCAAAATGTGTAGGAAATGCATTTTAACTTATTACTTGAAATCTTTTTTTTTGTTTATTATTATTTATTTATTTTATTTTATTATTATTTTTATCTGCATATACTGTATATTAACACCTTTTACCTTGGTTTACCTTTTCAGGATGGCAGACGCGGGTGATGATGGTTCCGAGAGGAGACGCCACTCTGGGAAGGTGACCCGTACAGATTCTGTTAGCAGCTCCAGTCGATCCAAGGGTAGTCGGTGATTTACTGGACGTGCATCTTCTAGTCAGAACGGACGGGGGAGTAGGCCTCTAGTCAACCCCTTCCCTCCAATTGAGCCAGCCTTTGAGGATGAGATGGACGCCGAGGTTTCTCATTTCTGACTTTTAGGACAGCCGACGCTATTTTGAGTTGACTACAAGTTTGATACGACGGGTATCCTCTAGATGAGCAAGACATTTTTTGCTAATCCCTTGGTTGCATGGCTTCTTTCCTATTGGTGCAACTTGTTTTCTGGCAATGGTTCTCTTTTGGCCACTTGACTTGTCTCTCTTCCGTTTTGAGGAATGTGAGCTTGCCTATACTCCCCATGAGTATGGCTTCTTTCTAGGTCTTCGGGATGGTTCAGCTGGCATTATGGGACCTACTTTTCCTGATGGCTGCGTTACGATTGTTTCTTCTCAGCTTGGGCTCCGTTGTGCGGCCTTTTGCTGCCCCAGTTTCCTTATGTCCCTGTGAAGTTCTTGTTTCTCTCATTTTGAGTTTGCGACAGATAGGGGATTGGCATACTTTTTAAGATTAGTCCATTTTTCCATGGTGGCCCTAGCTCTGTTTCTCCTAAGCTTGTTGATGTTTTCACTAGGAGGGATGACTTGGTAAACTATCGGTTATGTGCACTGCTTCTCAAGATTCGTGAGGGGCACTCCCATGCTCCTATGGTCGTGGGAGAGACCTTCGTGAGCCTTACTAGACTTTAGTAGGGGGTCAAGGCTCATTTTCGGTGATATGCTTCATTATTCTAGCTTTGAGTGATCAGACACTTATTCGTTACTCCCTTTTTTCAGCATACATGGTTTCTCGAGTCAGAAGTCATTTGATTGGGGAGGTCGAAGGTGGGCCATTGCTATATTCTCTATTTCTTGTCGACCATGGGAATCTGAGCTTTTTGAGGTGGGTGTCGGTGCTGGAGATGTCTGAGGGGTGACTTTAGTTCCTTTTTGTGTTTTACCTTGTTCCATGTTTCCAATTTGAGAGAAAGAGAAAGACATAGAGTTAGTTTTTGTACAAAAACAGTTTATTTATGTATATTATACTTTTTTTATTTTATTTTTTATAAATGCACATGGAATTAGATGTCTGACTTATTTTGCATGTTCTACTTTTTTTTTATATGTATATATATTTTTTATGAATGCACAGGTTCATACAGGAATGGAATTTAATGCATGCTTTATTTTTGGATGAATGTATATACATGAATGAAATTGAATGCATGCCATGCTTTTTTATGAACGCATGAATAGATACAAACTACAAATAAATTTAAATGGATGTACAGATTATACATGCCAAGGATGCATTAGTAATACATATATATAAGCTATTTACAAAGAATGTCCCAGGATTGCCCCATGGCCCATATTCTTAGGATTCTATTTTCTTTCTAAGATTCTGCCCCATTTAGTTTTGTCCCATTCTCATCGGGGTGTGATAGCATTTGCACCATTCTCTAGGGATCTTGACCTTTCGGTTTACTATTCTATCCCTACTTTCTACAGGGTTACTGTTTGGGGTTTTTCTGATCTCACTTGGTTTTCTCTCTCAGATCTCCAAAATGCCACCATGGCTCGAGCGACAACTCGCATGCCCTTTACAGAGCGATAAACAGCTAAGCCTTCAATCCAAGAAGACTGCTTTTAGGACTGTAATGTAGGCTGGGTTTAAGGGTTGTAAGAAACGAAGGGATATTTAGGCTCAAAGATGTGATATCCCAAACCTCTATTTAATTATATTAATGAGAATTTCTAGTTTATGCATTTTTTAGTGTTAATTATTCCTTCTTTTTGGTCAAAATGACCAATGGGAACTTGTGTTATATCTTGTGTTGGAGGTGTGAGATGCATGAGATTATTTTCTATGTGTGTTTTCTTACAACACAAAAAACACACACACACACACACACACATACACACACACATAAATCAGTAGAGAGAGGGAGAAAGAGAGAAAGGGGAAGAAGGAAGGGGAAATTGAAGGAAGAAGGCTTGAAGGAAGGGATTAAAGCTATTGAAGACTTCACGAAGCTTGAGGAAGGTAAGGTTTCATTTTTCTCTCTCTACAATTGCATATATATATGTATCTATCTTGTGTGATTTTGTTGGGTCTTTGTATGTATACATATATATGAGTTAGGTTTGTCTTGGGGGACTCCTTGAGTCCCAATTACCTTGAATTTGAAGACTTGAAGCTCAATATTGGAGGAGTGGAGAGTTGGGGGTTGAAACCCCCAAATATGTGAAATGTTAGGGTTTTGATTTCTTCTTTAGATCCCTTTGTTTTGATTGTTTTTCCTCCTCCATTTTGAGTTATTATCATCCTTGTGGGCTAATATTTGAGCCCTAAGAGTATTGGGAATGTTTGGTGGTGTTTGGAGGAGTTTTAGTTGTGTTTTAGTTGAGCTTTGGGGGCTGCCCAGAACAGGGCGTTCGAACTCCCAATATGAAGTTCAAACGGTGGGAAATAAGTCTGAGCATTCGAACTCCCTCAGGGGGAGTTCGAACCCTCAGAGAAGGGTTTTTTTGAATTTTCTTCTTGGAGTTCGAACTCCCATTTGGGCATTTGAACTCCCAGTTCATTTTGCTTGGGCATTCAAACTCCCGGTTGGGCGTTCGAACCCTCCATTAGCTCGGACACTGTTTAGTAAAACAGACATAACTTTCTCTAAAAAATTCGGATTGATGCACCATTTAAAGCATTAGAAACTAGACTCATAAACCTTTGTACCCATATAAAGTTTGTTTTTTAATTATTTATATATTGAGAGATATATGGGTTTGAAGTTGACCCAAAATCTATGCCAACAACATTGTTTTTCAAAATTTAAGTCCACTTTCCATGAAGCATAACTTCTTCACCTGAAATGTGTTTTTGGCTCATGACCTATCAAAATAAAGGCCCCCAAGCCTATTTTCAAATAAAACTAGCCTTGGGTGTGAACTCATCATTGAGAGGTGGTTGGGACTCAATGAAGGAGTTGACATTCCGACTTTCATGTTCAAACCTCAACTTCATGTTCTTATTTGCGTTGGGACTTTGTCCTATAGTTGAGCCTCGTTCTCCTATTGTGAGAACGAGGTATTTTTGAGTTAGGGTTGAGGGACTTATGTGTTTAGTCTCGGTTTACGTATTATTGCTTTGCCTTAGAGTTTTGTATCGATGTTTCTTTGCTTCTACGTGCATTTGTGTAGGAATACCTTGTTTGTCACCCGTCCAATTGGAGAAAGGTGAGTAACGATATGCCATGAGTAAAACTCTAGTATTTTCTAAAGGGTTTAAGCTCACCTTTATATCATGAATGTTTTCCATACATTTCAATGCATCAATGCTACGTTCAATTACCAATGTCATATTTCAAATGCATGCAAGCTATACTATGTTATGAATGGAAACCATGGACTATAATGTTTAAATGAAAGAGATGCTAAGTTTTTAATGTATGGTGCCAATTCGGGTCTTCTTGTGGCAAGACCTTAATCTAGCCCGATAGTCCTACGATAGGGGACGGGAAATAAACTATCTATGTTGGGAGACGTCCCTAGCCTAAAGAGCCTTAGTATGACCTATATGGTTACTATGGAGCCTAGCTTATATGCCGAGTTGTAGCACACTTATGTTTTGAACTGAGAACCATGATATGTTCACATGTTTTACGACAAGTTATGAAATGTTATATCAAGAATAATGTTATGTTGCATCTCTTCTCATGATACTATGTTTTGAAATGTTGAAACGTTTCAAATAATGTTTATGTTACCTATGAGTTCCAAGCCTATGCTTTAAACGTTCAAAAGCTCATTTTCTTATGCATAACTGGTTATCGATCCTTGTACGTTGGACATAATTGTTAGTCCATGACATTTTCTCGTTCATACATCATTGTTATTCACTAAGTATTAGCTTACGTTTTCTCAAATGGTTTTCAAGTAGCCAATTCGGGAGGCCCTAGAGCGAGGCCATATGTGGATTTGAGCTACGGCCCATGGCCCTATGTTTTGTATATTGTTTGAGGGTTGGACCCAATGTTTTGTATTGATATATATTGCTATAACTTTTGTGGACCTTGATTTGGTCCTTATGTATATTATGTTTGGGATTAGGCATAGCTTTACCATGTATGACACGGATTATGTTTTTTAAGTTATTAAAAGTTCTATTTTCTGTAATTATGCATCATTATAAATGATTATGCACAGGTGATCAACCAGTTTATGTGATGTGGCCTCGGGTAGCCTTGCTACTAGTCGGTCATGTACCCTAAATCCGTATAGGCCGGGTTATAGGACGTGACAAAAGATCTTCTTTTAGTGGGTTGTTTAAACCAAACCATTTGAGCACACTTTAGAGCATGAGATTGTCCCTACATTCCTCCGCAGTTCTCCTTTCTCATCGTACTTGTCTTGGTATTGTTTAGGCTTTTTTTGGACTAAGCAATTTTCTTTGATCAGAGAGGACTTTAATTTGGACCGTAACGTAGGCTAGGTTAAGGGGTTTATGAATGAAAAGGGTAGAAAGGCTCAAACATTATCACTTGTGGGGTTTTAAAAGACCAATGATCACCTTTGGCAACTTAACTTCCATTCACTACTTTCTTCTTTCCTTCATACTCTTGTTATTCTTCTAGATTGCTTTTTGCCTTCTAATTTAAGATCCTTTTTTCATCAAGAAATTTGTTGCTAAGTCAACTTTTGGAGATACCAACTTTTTCATTTATATTTTGGGATGACAGTATCTTCCTTTGAAGATCCCCATGAACACAATATCTTCTTTACTAGAGACGCCTTTGATGCCATAACTTCTTGAAGATCACTAGTTTCATCATTGCTCATTATATCTTCTTGGAAATCACCCTTTTCATCATTGCTCATTATATCTTCTTGGAAATCACCCTTTTCATCATTGTTCATTATATCTTCTTGGAAATCACCCTTTTCATCATTGCTCATTATATCTTCTTGGAAATCATCCTTTTCATCATTTTGTCATTAATTCTTACTTATGACTTTTGCCTTAACCTAGTATGAGCAGTGATCATTTGGTCAGTTTTCTTGAGGAAAGTAACTGATTCAAGTGGGCTTTGCAAAAGGATTTGTTTGTGTGTGGTAGAAGAAATGAGGGCCTTTTATCACTTCAAGTTACATTGCTTAGTCCATAAAGCCTTTATACAAATTTTAGACAATGTTTCTAAAAAAATGGTATGTTTCTGCCGAATCGACTACTTTATGCTTACCCCAGTGTGGGGGATGGTTATAGGTTTGGGGATATCTGAAAAGATATCATCGACGGCTCTAGTGGGCTGAGCAACGGATAGTGTTTATTTGAGATAAATAGAACAATGACTCCTTATCATTTTGAGTACCCGACTGCCCATCACTTAGCCAAGATATCACACAACTGTCGCCTTTCAATGAAATTCATACTATCTCTTTCCTATCTCTCACTCTCTCTTTGTTTATCAAAGGTCTTAACCCCCTTTGAATGGGTTGCCCAAGCTATCCCATCCTTTAAGCCGAGTCATTTATCAAATGGAAAAGAAACCCTAAAAGTAATATTGCCACGCCCCATCACCCTGTCTATGCGGATGTGGGGTACATGACCGGCCAATAGCAAGGCTACCCGAGGTCGCATTACATAAACTGGTTGATCACCTGTGCAAAATCATTTAAAATTTGTGGAATAGAAACTTTTATAACTTGAAATATAATATGTGTCATATATGATAGAGTTGTCCCTAATCCAAAACATAACATACATAAGAACCTAATCAGGGTCCACTGAAGTTATAGCATTATATCATTATAAAACATTAAGTCCAGCCCTCAAACATAATACAAACCATAGGCCCATAGGCCGTAGCTCAAAATCCACGTATGGCCTCGCTCTAGGGCCTCCTGAATTGGCTACCTGAAAATCATTTGAGAAAACGTAAGCTAATGCTTAGTGAATAACAATGATGCATGAGCGAGAAAATATCATGGACTAGCAATTATATCCAACGTACAAGGATAGATAATCATTTATGTATAAGCAAATAAGCTTTGGAACGTTTAAAGCGTAGACTTGGTACTCATAGGTAACGTAAACATCATTTGAAATGTTTCAACATTTCAAAACATAGTATCATAAGAAGAGATACAACATAACATTATTCTTAATATAACATTTCATATATTGTCGTAAAACATGTGAACATATCATAGTTCTTAGTTTAAAACATAAATGTCCTACAACTCGACATATGAGATAGGCTCCATAATAACCATGTAGGTCACGCTAAGGCTCTTTAGGCTAAGGATATCTCCCAACATAGATAGTTTATTTTTCGTCCCCGATCGTAGGACTATCGGGCTAGATTAAGGTCTTGCCACGAGAAGACTTGAGTTGGCACCATACATTAGAAACTTATCATCTCTTTCATTTAAACATTATAGTTCATGGTTTTCATTTATAACATAAATATAACTTGCATGCATTTGAAATATGACATTTGTAGTTGAACATAGCATTGATGCATTGAAAATGTATGGAAAACATTGCATAATATGGAGGTGAATTTAAAACATTTGGAAATTAATAGAGTTTTACTCATGGCATATCGTTACTTACCTCTCTCTGAAAGAATGGGTGGTAGACAAGGTGTTCCTACAAAAAATGCACATAGAAGAATGGAAATATCAATACAAGACTCTAAGGCAAAGCAACAACGTAAAATGAGAACATAAGGTTGAGGTTTGAACATGAAAGTCGGGACGTCAGCTCCTTCATTGCATCTCAACCACTTCACAAGGAAGATTTCACACTATAGGTTAATTCCATTTGAAAATAGGCTTAAAGGGCTTTAATTTGATAGGTCATGGGCCAAAAACAAATTTCGGATGAAGAAGTTATGTCCCATAGAAAAGGGACTAAAATTTTGGAAGAAGAATGTTATTGACAGAATTTTGGGTCAACTTTAAAATTCAATATCTCTCAATATATAAGGAATTAGAGTAAAAACATTATATGAATACAAAGGTCTATGAATCTACTATCCAATGCTTTAAACGGTGCATCAATCTGAGTTTTCTACAGAAAGTTATGCTCATTTTACAAAACAGTGTTTGAGCTGAAAAGTAAAACTGGGGACTGGACAAAAGTGTCGACTCTAGAGACTGGGGAGTCAACTCTTGAGCGAAAAAAATAAATCTGGGAGTTCACTGGACAAAAGGGTCGGCTTTAGAAGCAAAAAAGTCAACTCCAAAGCTAAATGAATGAATCTAGGAGTTCTCTGGATAAAAGGGTCGGCTCTAGAGGCAAAAGAGTCACCTCCTGAGCTGAAGAAATGAATTTGGGAGTTCTCTGGACAAAAGGGTCAGCTCCAGAGGCAAAAGAGTTGCCTCCTAAGTTGAAGAAATGAATCTGGGTGTTCTTTGGACAAATGGGTCGGCTTTGGAGACTAAGGAGTCAACTCCAAAGCTCAATACCCAGATTTCAACCCGAAAATCTCCAAACCTCACTCAAATCAAAACCAAACTCTATCAAAACTCCCACAAACTCTTCCAATGCTTCTAGGGTCCAAAGATTGACCCAAAAAAACCACAATAACTCAAAATGAAACACTTTAAACAAGTAAATCAAAGGGATGTAGGGTTTTAGGAACCCAAGCCCTAACTTGCATAAGTTGGGGATTTCAATCCCAAACTCTCAAATCTTCCAATGGGGCTTACAACACTCTATACTTAGCCAATTTGGGACTCAAAAGAGTCACTTACAACAACCTAACAACACAACCCACAAAGATAGATACATACACATATACAATTGGAGAAGGAAATGGGAGCTTACCTTTCCTCAAGCTTGGTTAAGTCTTCTATTGGCTTCAAACACTTCCTTCAAGCTTCTTCCTCCTCTTTCTCTTCTCCTCTTCTCCCTATCTTCCCTCTCAACCGGTTGAAATGTGTGAGTTGTGTGCACATAAGTGCATATAAGATGATACACATGGGAACAATCCCATGTGTCTCACCCATAGGCTTAAGTTACAACATAAGCTCTCATTGGTTATTTTTTACCCAAAAGAAGAAATAATTAACATTAAACATTGCATACACTAGAAATTCTCATTAATATAAATAAACAGAGGTTCGGGATATCACAAATATTCATCCACAAGAGTATAAGACAAAGGGGATAAACTGAAAACTATCCATTTTCATTTTAAAAATATGATTACATGGCATGTAGTATTTATTTAAAAAAAATATGCAAGAAATAGAAAATGAAAAGAAAACAGAGGAATTTTGTGAAAACCTCCATTTTCTTGTAGACCTTTTGATGAGAACCCCTAATAGGGTTTTGGGACTATGCCCATCTCCTTGGTATTCCATTTGCCAAACGCATCCTCAAATAGCATAGGGTAGAATTACAGATCTTTTGCGACACTTGGGGAACTGCCGAAGATGGTACTGCAGTTGATTTCCTCCTCCATGATTGTATTGACGGTGTGATCATGTTGCGGACTGGTGGGGACAGCGGGGACTGGTTTCACCTCCTTTATTTCGACGATCTTATCATCTATTAGATCTTGGATTTTATGTTTTAGAGATCGGCAACTTTTTGTGTCATGGCCTAGCCCACCTAAGTGATATGCACACCTAAGTGTTGAGTTGAAAGAGGATGGTAGAGGTTAACCAGTGGTGTAGCCAGTATTGGGCGCAGGTATCCAGCTTTCAGCAAATTATTGTAAGCATCTGTTTGGGTGTCGACTAATTGGGTAAAGCATCGATTACGCCCTCTTGCTCTTTTAGGTCTAGTATACGACGACGCATAAACCAACTCAAAAGTAGGTATCCTAGGTGTTACTGGTGCAGACGGTTGCGAGGGAAGAGGGTCAAATGCCGTGGTAGTAATTCTTGCCAGGTTTGCTACTTGGGATTCGTTGAGATTTTGCATCTTCCATTTTAGGGTATGGCAACTTCCGATGGTATGACCTTTAGGTTCAAGTGCTTTATCAAGAATGGGCTTTGGAGGTGCCATGACTAGGTGCCCGGATTCACAAAGTTGTCGGTAAGCTGCATCTCCAGAGCATTTGGGTAGGGTGAAGCTTTGACTTTCCTTTTTGACCTTCTCTTGTGAAAGAGTATGCCCAACTTCAATCTGTGTCTGATCCGCATCCTGGGAGGGTTGGTAGGAGTTTGAGGGTGGAGTATTGTGGCAACATGGAGTTGAGGTTGTGGTGGGGGAATGATCTTCTAGCGAGAGGTTGACTTTTCTTCTTTTTTCACATTGGTCATTTCTGCGTGAGATAGAGGGATCGTGGTCTCTAGTTTCATCATCCTTTTCTGAGTTTCGCCTGTTCTTCCAATATTCGGGTCTGCCCTTGCCTGAGTGGTCGATTGGGTGGCACTGAGGTTGCGGGCATTGTTGAAGTGGGCTCTTTGGACACCATTGCATGCATCAACTTGAACATTTCATCTATTTTGCTTTTCATCTCATTAATCTCCTTGCGAGTGACAGGGGAGGTCTCATCGAGGTTGGCTACCATTAGCAAAGTTCTTTGTCTAGTAGTGATGGGGGTTCTAGATGGACGCTCTTCTTTCTTGGGAGCAATGTTGACTTTTACAGTTGGATTTTTGTAAAATAAAAAATGAAGAGGCAGAAAGACAAAAACACAAATCACAAGTCAGTTTATGTTTTTTAGAGAGCTTTATGCAATGCATGTCCTAGGGTGTCCCTACTCGATAGGGCAACTAATCATGATGCATTGGCTCACTTTTGGAGATAGGGGGTTTGCCTCTATATGCAGATACCTTACCGTTTGAGTAGGGACATGCATTCATTAAAACATAAGGACATATATCGAAATTCGGAATCTAAGTATAATAGAGTCGAAATACATTTTAATGGGGGAAAGGGAACAATTTCCTTTGGGATTTCCACTTATCTAATTTTACATAAGAACTCCTAAACTACTCTTGAGTCTTCGGATTCGCCTTCTTTGGATTTGATGTCGAGGAGGTGCTGAGAGAACTTATTGATCGATTGCCCCTTGTCTTCTTGGCAACCCTATCTTCATGAGCATAGAGGGATTAGGGCCCCTTTTAATGGAATGAATTGATGTGCATGCCATGAGTCCATAGGGTTACACAGGAACCCTTAAGGTTTGGGTAGGTTTAATGTAAGGGAGAGTGACCTTGGTGTCACTCTCAATGGGTTGATCATATGCATGAGAATGCAGTGACTTGAGTTACTTTGGAACTCTCGTCTTGGGATGGAATATCAAATGCATGAACATGGATGCATAAAGTAAAGAGAGAGAGAATGCATTTGTAAAGTAAACATGTATGCATGAGCAGTTAGACAAGCATTATAATAGTAAGAATATAGTCATTATAACAACATGAATAAACAGCTTCCTCCACTATGCAATCTCCAATTACAAAATGGATGCTGATTTACCAAGTGCTCAGCTCATTTTTACACAAAAACTTCTTCACAAGTTCTTCTAGCTACCAAGTGATTTTGTCCAATATCTACTCCAACTTAGAAGAGTTTTTCTTTTATTAGAGAACTCTCAAACTCTCACTTACAAGTGTATAAAATGTTATACAATTAAAATACAAACTCTCTATCAAGAGTGGATAGGAAAATAAAAGCTCACTTAATGCCAAAATGAAGATAAAAGGAATGTTCATATTTTTTTAGCTTGATTAGTCAGTGGTTTTTGTTTTTTTTGTATCTCTTCTATATAAATGCAGTTGAAAGCTTGTATATAAACTCCTGTATTGATTTTGTCCGTTAGAGGTTGTTGGGGCTCATTTAATACAAGTTTAATCTTTTATAACGTTAGAAAAACTAGTCGTTATTTTCTAGATGTCAACACTTGATTTCATGTGTCGACACATCTGGTCTGTATTTTTCAGATGTTGTCCACTATCTCCATGTGTCGACACTTCAATTTCATGTGTTGACACTTGATCATGCGGTCTTTAGTTTTTTGGCTTCTGTCTTCATGTATCGACTCTTCATTTTCATGTGTCGACACATTGCCTAGAAATCTTCATTCATTCTTCCAATGATCAAGTTCAGCTTCAGTAATACCATAAGATCTTCAAGGAG
This sequence comes from Euryodendron excelsum, assembly GCA_033060915.1. Taxonomy (NCBI): domain Eukaryota; kingdom Viridiplantae; phylum Streptophyta; class Magnoliopsida; order Ericales; family Pentaphylacaceae; genus Euryodendron; species Euryodendron excelsum. Next base: position 14,549,595 of record CM065384.1, on the reverse strand, counting down.
TCTTATTTTTAGGGTATGATGATAGATCAAAGTCTTTAATTCATCAAAGTTGTTCTCTATTCAATTTGGATTGAATCTATCATTTGTAATCATCTTTTCTTAGTTTCCAAACTGTCAGAACTTCATTTCATTAATGCCGAGCTCTTTTTGTTCATTGCCAAGCTCTCTCTTTCTGCTACTAATCACTTTTTCATTCATGTAGATCTTCATATTCAAGATGCCTCATTGTCGAGTTTCTTCTTTTTGTTGTACATCTTTAGGATCACTTCAATGAGTCTTTTATAAGCTTGATGAAGTCTACTTTTGAACATCTTCATTTTCTTTGAATACATATCATCTTCATTGACTCTTCATATCCAGGATGAAATCTTCATTTGGATTATGTGTAGAGATTTTTCAATTAAAATGAATCTGCTTCTCAAACATCTTCAATCTCTTCAAGATTAAGTCATCTTCAATTGATCTTTGCACTCTTGATGAAGTCTTCTTTTGAACACCTTCAATCTCTTCAAATTCAAGTCAACTTTATTGAGTCTATGCATACTTGATGAAATCTTCTTTTGAACACCTTCAATCTCTTCGAATGCAAATCATTTGTTTAAAGATGGAATAGGTGTCATTGTTTTGTTTGGTACATTGCATAACTCTTGGTGCATTTGTTTGAACTTAGCTTGTTGTGCATCCACTTTGACATGTATTAGACATTAAGTCAGACTCTAAGTTTAGATTATAATCTTTATTAATCTATACACTAAGTAAATGTATTAGTAAAATAATACAAGGTTTAGTTATCATTAAAATCAACATGGGGATCAACCTTGAGTCAACGAGCTTTCCTTTTTTGATGATGACAAAACCTCTTCAAATGAAATTGATATATGATTAAATGAATTAGGCAAAATTAAATTGCATACCATTAGAAAACTTCCCCTTTGTTTTATGATTAGGCAATTGATGCTTAAGAGACAAAAGACTTTTCAAAAACAACTCTCGAGGAGTTTTTATTAGTCAATTTCAAAACAAATTGAGGGAAATAATCGAAAATTATAATTCATGTTACTCTCCCTAAGAACATGCTCTATATTCATCAATTATTACTCATTTCATGTTATTTTATTTCAATGCCATATGTAACTAAGTAATCAATGCCAATTCATCAAACATTCATAGTTCATTTTACTTTAATTCTTCTCCAATTCTTTTTCAATTTTTCTCTCCCTTTTTGTCAATTCATCAAAAAGAGAGAAAGAAAATAAAAATCACAGACAGGTAAAATAGCAAAAAAAATATTATAACAAAATAAATTGTATAATTAGGAAAGCAAACAAGCAACCAAGTCATCAAGGCATCAAATTTGCAAAAAAGCAAGATCATATTTCATTAAACACAAAAAAAAAAAAAATGTTATTACAAAATGTTAAACAATTGATGTCCACAAAATGTGTAACAGAACATGTAACAGGACCATGGAGCAAAGGCTTTGATGTTAGAGAATTTTGTAGGAGGTTAAGGAGATGAGGAGGAAGAGGGGGATAGTTCAACTGGATCAGAGGCAGCATTGGAAAGGCCAAAAAGGAATCGAGCCCTCAGACAATATTGCCGCCTGCCCAATGGTCTAGAGATAGGGACAGATGATGTGATTCGCTTGGCTGGACCAGATCTCTTCCTTGGGACATCAAATAGGCTATCCCCAGACTCATCCGTCGTGTCCCCGTGGTCAGAATCTTCCTCTTGTTCCTCTTCTTCTTAAGTACTTGTTGGAGTCTCATGATCAATGTCAAATTCTTGTTCTGCCTCATTTTCCTCTTGACTAATTTCTTCTTCTTCTGCTTCCTCTTCCTTAACATCAATTCCTTAAGCTTTTTTCAATTGAGTCACATCTTGCTTAAGGCTTTTTAGCTGTTTCAGCCTATTATCAAGTTTCTGGTTCGTGCTTTAAAGCATATCAATCATATTTCCAAGAAGTTCATCAACTTGAGTGCCTTCAAGAGATTGGGCTAGGGTTTTCAAGGTCTAGAAGCAGATGCTCTTCCATTGGGAGTACTACCAGGGGCAACTTTCTTAGGCCTTGGAACCCATTGGCCATTTACTTTCTTGTAGCCCATCCTACCCAGGGTGTACTTACTGTATTCATCACTAAAGGGGTCAAGTTTTCTGTAGTTCTCACCCAATAGGTTCACTTGAAACTGCTTGAAAATTTTGGTTAGTAACATGCCATAGGGTAGATTTTTGGTAAAGGTGGTAGAGGCATGGGCCATGTTTGTAAGAATGTAGTATGGGACATCAATCTTGGTGTTTGTATGGAATGCCCATAGGAAAAACAAGTCCTTCTCACTCACATGCTCAAAACTACCAGTTTTGGGCAAAAAAATTTTAGCAACAATATGGTGTACCAACCTTAGTTCAATTGGAAGGTCATTAGCCACAGGTTGGGTCGATTCAGGTATGTCTTGACCATAGAGAACATGTAGTTGTCTCTTTTTGGTTACACTCTCATAGTAGGTCTCTCCACTGTACCTAGTTCCCATAATCTCAGATAGAGTGAACTCATTTAGAGTAACCTTCACTCCCTTCACATAGTTGGTCAATTCTATCTTTCCAACATTTTTTTAAGAGATTTGAGTAGAAATGCATAACCAATTTAGGGTATACATTCTCTCGAATCAAGGTGTAGAGTTTTCATCCCAAACTAGTAAGGGCGTGAGGGAAGTTAAAGTTCTCATTTTCAAAATACTCATAGTTAATCCATCGTCTATTCAAAATTTTACTGAAACTAAAAATATTCGAATACCTTTCTTGAGCCATTGCATCTCCGAAGTGTATTATATCCCAATCAGGATGGTCTGATGAGCCCTTTCAACTAATTCTCTGATTGGTGGTCCAACCCTTTTCCGTTTTTTACTACAAGTAAAAGAGTTTTTAGGGTTTTCTTGCTTTTGATCGACCTTGGGAGCCATGTCGATAGTCTAAAGCTTCGAGAGATGGAGAAGAGGGTTATAAGAAGATGGAATAGGATTGATTAGGGTTTGTAAGGAGAATTGGAGCGAAGATTGGTGTTGGTTTGAAGGTGATGGTTGGGTTTGGTGCGAACAGGGGAGCTGGAGAGAAAAAGAGTGAGAGTGAGAGAGGGAAAGTTCGAATGTTTGTAAAGTGGGCTTTGTTAAAGTATGTATGCCCGATTCATGTGTCGACACATGCGTGTCAACAAAATAATTTAACTCCACTGTCGTAATGTGTCGACACATGGAAATGGTATGTCGACACATGCAACCAAATTGGGACATGTGAAGTATAAGGAATTTAGGAGATGTCGTTTCAATTTGGGAGAGGAAATTTGCTTTAATATGATCATGCAATGAATTATGAGTTCAAGAAATGCAATTCACATAAATGATAATCACATTTAAAACATATATAACATGAATTTCACGCAAATTTCAACAAGTATTAAGACATAGGATCACTCATCCCTAATTTTCTTCTTATCATGCAAAAATGATCTTCACTCAATGGTTTAGTAAAAATATCAGCTAATTACATATTTGTGCATACAAAGTCAATTTCAATATCGGCCTTTTGCACATGATCTCGTATAAAGTGATATCTAATTTCAATGTGCTTTGTGCGAGAGTGTTGAATAGGATTTTAGTCAAGTTTATAGCATTCGTATTATCACACTTAATAGGAATATGATCAAACAAGATTCCATAATCTTCTAGCTATTGTTTAATCTATAACACTTGAGCACAACAACTACCAGCTGCTACATATTCAGCCTCAGCTGTGCAGAGAGCAACTGAATTTTATTTTTTGTTATACCAAGATACAATCATGTTGCCTAGGAGTTGGCAAGAGCCACTTGTGCTCTTCCTATCAACTCTACTCCCCACATAATCAGCAGCAGTGTAAGCATTCAAATTAAAACAAGTACGCTTTGGATACCGTAATCCAAGATTAGGTGTGTGCTTAAGATAACGAAATATTCTTTTCACAGCAATCACATGAGATTCTTTAAGATTGATTGAAAACGAGCACATAAGCAAACACTAAACATTATATCTGGTTTGATAGTAATTAGATATAATAAGGAGCCTATCATACTTATGTAAAGTTTAGTATCTACAGATTTACCTTTCTCATCACTATCCAATTTTGTTGTAGTACTCATTGGAGTACTTATAAGCTTTGTATCTTCCGTGCCAAACATTTTAATCAGGTCCTTAATATATTTGGCTTAGTTGATGAAGATGCCTTCCTTGGATTGTTTGATTTGAAGTCCAAGGAAGTAGTTGAGCTCGCCCATCATACTCATCTTGAATTCTCCTTGCGTACACTTAGCAAAATCTTTGCAAAGCGACTCATTAGTAGCACTGAATATAATATCATCCGCATATATTTGCACTAAAAACATGCCGTTGTTTTTTATTTTGATAAAAAGATTGGTATCTATTTTTTGTCTTGAGAAATCTTTTTCAATAAAAAACTTACTCAATCTTTCATACCAAGCCCTTGGGGCTTGCTTCAACTATATAAAACTTTTGTTAGTTTGAAAACATGTTTAGGAAATTTCAGATCTTCAAAACCAGGGGGTTATT